>JAODPA010066483.1:0-10901 GCA_025585075.1 Nepenthes mirabilis | reverse complement strand
AGGTATATTTATAAAATAAGTAGTATTCTAAATTAAATATAATTTTGATGCTAACCAGGATCCGGATCCATGACGAGCCTCGAATATGCATTCTTTATGAGTTGAATTTTCACTCCGTCTTCGATGATCCAAGACATGCACACCACAACTAAATCAAGAATTAGAGCACAATCGGGACATATTCTCCGAAAGACACTCCGATACTCAAATCAATTCTCATCTAAAAAATAGAGAGAAAATTCTAAATGAAAAAGTCTAAATGTATATCTAGTATAAGATTTTCAATCTAGTCTTTCTTCATTCAACCCTTCCAGTCCAGGATCTTTAAACGGAGTCATTTTTTTCTTTTATACCATGTTCAAATGTCCGTTTCTCCATGAGAGTGACGCCACGATAGATCAGACTAACCGAATAGGATTAACTACAGCGGTTTATAGTAGTTAAGGCAGGAGTTCAACTGAAGCAGTTAAAGGCCTTCTGATTTAACTTGGGTGGTTATGATATCCGAGATCGTGGTTATGACCCATAGGAGTAGTTCAATGAATGGGACGTTGGGCTTGTGTTTTTGGGCCTCAATACTATCCGGTCTATTTTACATTGTGGTTTGGTAGCTTTTCTTAATGTAGGCCAATTAACAGTTGTACCCATCACTAGCCCCCCATATTTGAAATTTTTGAGTTTTAAACCTCTGGTATATTTACTAATGGCGAACCCTTTTCTGATATGCTCTCTACCATTACTTTAATGAAAATACCTTGTAGTTGACTTTCTTGAGGTCGATCAAGGACAAAACTGGTTTGGAGTGAGCAAAATCTCATGAGACATATAGTCTCCAAAAATACAAGATCTCTGAAAAGTCAAGGTCTCCGGAGGAAAAGGAGAAATAAGGTCTCCGGAGAAAAAGATTTTCAAAGAATAATTGAGCCGGAGACAAAGGTTTTCAGAGGAAAAGGTAAGATCTTTGGAGAAAAGATCTCTAGAGGAAAATGAGAAAAAGGTCTCTGAAAATAAAGGTTTCTGAAAGAAAAGGTAAGATCTTCAGAGAAAAGGTTTCCGAAAGAAAAGAAAAGAAAAAATAAGGTCTCCAAAGAAATAGATCTCCGGAGAATAACTGAGATCTCCGATGACAAATGTCTACGGAGAAAAAGGTAAGATCTTCGAAGGAAAAAGGAGAAATATGATCTCCGGAGAAAAAGGCCTCCGAAAAATAACTAAGATCTCCGGAGAAAAAGGAGAAACAATGTCTTTGGAAAAATAGGTTTCCAAAGAATAACTGAGATCTCCGAAGATAAAGGTCTCCGGAGGAAAAGGTAAGATCTCCGGAGAAAAGATATTTAGAAGAAAATGGAAAACAAGGTTTCCAGAGAATAATTGAGATCTCCGAAGACCTTTGTCTCTGGAGAAAAAGGTAAGATCTCCAGAGAAAAGATCTCTGGAAGAGAAGGGGAAACAAGGTCTATGGAGAAATAAGTTTTCGGAGAATAATTGAGATCTCTGGATACTAACTGAAAACTCCGGAGACAAAGGTCTCTAGAGGAAAAGGAGAAATAAGGCCTCTGGAGAAATAGGTCTCCGAAGAATAACTGAGATCTCCGGAGATCTTTGTCTCCAGAGGAAAAGGCAAGATCTTTGGAGAAAATATTTCCGGAGAAAAGGGTAAGATCTTCGAATAAAAGATCTTCGAAAGAAAAGGGAAAATAAGGTCTCCGGAGAATAACTAAGATTTCCGGAGAAAAGATCTTCGAAGGAAAAGTAGAAACAAGGTCTCCGGAGGAAAAGGTAAGATCTTTGGGAAAAAGTTCTTCGGAGAAAAAGGAAAGATCTTCGAGAAGGTTCTGTCAGCAACAAGTAATCAGTCATGATTAACCTTGGATGCTATTTCCCATATCATTAATGAGGACGATCCTCAAAGTGATTTGTAATAATTTACTACCTCGAAACCATGCACCCTTTTAATTCAAAAGTGGCGTCTTTTCAAAAACCAAAAAATCTTGCAATAAGTTCGGTATTGTTGTGAGTTAACTTTCATCTTCGTCTTTAATTTTCAAACCCTAACTTCCTCTCAAATTTCTATGCCTTCCTATTGAGTATCATTCTATGGCTACTACTCGTGCCGCTGAAGTTCAATCAGTACTTACTAGTAAATATGTGGAGAGGCTATATTCCCAATTTAGAATACTCAGAGATATACCGTACTTAATTCCTAGTGAAGACGACAGAGCTTGCGCCCCACCTGAGGGCTTTGTGACTATTTACGAGATTTACTTCAAAAATGGCTTTCACATCCCCATTGCACATGAATGGATTTAGATGCTTCAAGATTTTGGCGTTCCTCTTGCCAAATTTCATGGGAACGTGGTTAGATATTTCTGTATGCTTTGTAGACGTTTTCGTCTTCATAGTTTGAAACTTAACTCTATAGCTGTAAAGGTTATTTTTCGATTCGTGCAAAGCAGCAATTGGATCTCATTGTCTCTAAGGGAGACAGGTTTTTCTGGATTAATCCATGAGTCGGTAAGGGATTGGAAGAATAGATTTTTCTTTTTAAAGCTATCTATTGGTATTCCTGGCGGTTGGGGAAGGGTCATCGACTCATTCACTGATAAAATTCCTCTCAAGATGAGACAGCTGCTAAGTTGTTTACTGAAATTATTAATGTGAAGGTGGATGCTTTTGCTGATAAAAATAAAGACCGCTTTCTATTACCGGAGTTGACGATCTTCAGTGAATGGGTGATTGGTGGAGAAGAAACTGTGGCAGCATTTGCATCTCTACGCAAAATTCGTAAAAGAAGAACTGATGGCACAAAATCTAAGGCTGCTTTATCACGACAATGGCTAGTCGCTTCTCAATCTGTTGAGACAAATCCTTCCGTGCTAGAGCCTGAAGCTTCACATATCGAGAGCCCAGCTTCAGATCCTATCGTTCAAATAGGTCTAGAGCTAGAGTTGGGGATAGGTTCAGGACCTGAATTATATGTTGATGTGGACTCACCAATAACTGCTATGGAGCCCCCGAGTGTTCACAAGGCCATGGGCCAATCGGTTGGTGTTAGGCAATCTAGAGAGCATGGCCAACAAGTTGAAATTGAAGATGTCCAAACTAAAGAGGTGTTATTGCCTGCCTCTTCGCACTGACAAGCGGGGCTCTCATCTTATCAGGCCACTGCAGAGGAAGTTGTTGGGGTGGATGGTGGAGAAGAGTTTTTCTATCAAGAGTGTCCAACATTTAATCAGACTGCTCATTTATATCAGCCATAGGAGGCCAAAGATCGACCTTCTATGTGGCTGATTCCTCCAAGATCATCGGCATCAGCTCCTCGCACTAGTTCTGCTGGGAGACGACCTAAATTCATTTTGGCAACTGGGGCAAAAATTTCCTTGACTGAGGCAAGAATTTCCTTGATTGAGATAGCCCTCAGAGTAGCATTCATTACTGTAAGAATTTAATTAATAATTTTCATTGAGTGGAAAAAGCTTTGATCCTTTTACTTACCCATTTTGTGGTCCCACAGGATGATAAAGTGGTTGACTCATTAAAAATTGGTCTTTACCAAAGGAAGCTATGGATTCATCAGTTGCAGGATGAAATTAATGATTTGCGGTTAACTCGAGTGGATTGCAACACTTTCCAACAATACCAAGAACAAATTTCCAATCTGCAAGCTAAATTACAAAGTACTAAGGATGCTCTTAAGCAGGCCAGCCAACAAATTGAAGATCTCCAGAGCGCCAAAGATGCCTTTGAGCAAGCCAGCCATCAAGTTGAAGATCTCCGGAGAGAAAACACACGTCTGCATTCTAAGCTGAGGATTTGTCTCAGACAGGAGGAGTTGGGACAAGTGTTTAACGCCCAATTTTTGGATGGTGTCAACTTATGCAAGCAGATTGCCCTGGAGATTGATACACAGTTTCCAATCAACTTGTTTGATAAAAGAAATAGAGGTGTTTAGTTCTTATCTAACTTACAGAATTCTTTTGATTCCGAAGAGCCAAGCTCCTCTTATCCTGGGAGTTCCCGATGATGAATGATTATTTAACTATGTAATTTTGACGTTGTACTATCTTAATGATATACCAGCATATTTTTTTTTATTTGTCTACTTGTTATATAGATAATTATTTGTCGGCCAAGCCTTTGGCTTCATTCTTTATTAACGCCAGGCTTTAATGAAATTGGGATCATAGATAATTCTGATCTCCAATTTGCAGGCCATACTCATCCCTGTAGAAGGGAGTCAAAGCACGCATGCTAAATAGCCCCCTAAGGTTTAATTGTTAAACCAGTTCGGTTGGTTGGAATGGAGCCAAATCTTCAATCGCGATGGACCTCTCGATAACTTTATCGAGGTTCTTTTGACAATTTTTGGGTCAGGGAACAAGTGAGAAGGAAATCTTACCAAACTTAGGGACAATCTAGGCTGATTTGGCTTGATGCCATTTTACACGTGCATGCACACATTCAAATATGAATAATAATAATAAATAAAATGATAAAGATAAAATGAACATATTAAAAAGGTAAATGACGGTATAAGAGAGCAAAACATTTAATTGACATTGAAAATAATACAAATACATGAAAAACTTACATAGCCCACCTGGATCTTCGAACACTATTGATAAAATTTCTTTAGGTGAACTGCATTCCATGTTCTAGGAACTAACCTACCGTCTTGACTGCGCAATTTGTAAGTACTATCCCGGAGGATGGTTGACACAATGAATGAACCCTCCTAGTTTGGAGATCATTTATTTCTGTTGAGGATCTTCCCAGTGGCTTTTGTGCTACGTAGGACTTAATCTCCAATGTTAAACTTTCAAGCTCTTACCGTTTTATATAGTAACGTGCTACTCTTTGTTGGTAAGCAGCTGTTCTCACATTGGCTGTTTCTCGGACATCATGGAGTAGGTCAAGATGTTCTTTAAATCTCTGGCCATTGTTAAGTGGATCAAAGTTTTTAACTCTTAAACTGGACAGCCCAATCTCCATTGGAATCATTGCCTTTGCCCCAAAGTATAGACTGAACGGAGTTTCTCGGGTTGGTTCCTTGGGTGTAGTTCTATAAGACCACAAAATTGAAAGCAATTCATTTGCCCAGGAGCCCCCAGTATATTCCATTTTTATCTTCAACCCATACAATAAAATCCTGTTAGTCACCTCTACCTGTCCATTAGCCTGTGGATAAGCCACTGAAGTATAAGCTAACCTGATGCTCAAACTTGTACAGTATTTAGTAAAGCGCTTTTTCGTAAACTAAGTCCCATTGTCGGTTATTATAACCTCTGGGATCCCAAATCGGCAAATAATACTTTGTCACACAAAATCGATGGCATTATACTCAGTTATTTTTACCAAAGGAGAAGCCTCTACCCATTTGGTGAAATAATCAATCCCCACAATAATGAACTTTATTTGACCTGAGGCCACTGAAAACGGGCCAAGGATATCAAGCCCCCACTGTGCAAAGGGCCACAGTGTCTGTAAGGTCTTCAACGCAACTGGTGGTTGATGGAATATATTCCCATGCACTTAATAGTTTTTACACCTCCTAATAAAGTCCATTGCGTCTTTTTTTATTGTGGGCCAATAATAACCTTACCTCATGATTTTGAAGGCTAAATTTTTGCCTCTAATGTTAGATCCACATATGCCAAGATGAACCTCACCCATGACGTAATCTGCTTCCTTCGGAGTGAGGCATTTGAGATATGGGGTTAAATATGCTCAATGATATATCTTTCCATCCACAACAGCATACAAACCTGCTGTCTTCTTTATGTGTTTGGCATCTTCGGGAGTCTCCGGTAGAATTCCATCCATCAAATATTTTTAGTATAGGGTCATCCAATTCTTCTGGTTCATAACCTGTAGAACTTCTTACTCATGCTCTTTAATACTTGGAGTCTCCAGAATTTCTCGTCGATATCTTAAATATTGCTCAGGATTTTTAATGGTTGCAGCCCTGGCCAATTGGTATGCTTTTCTATTGTCTGCGTAGGAGATGTGACCTATCTCCAATTTGTCAAAGCCTTACTTCATGCTTTTTACTTTTGTCAAATAGTTTTTAAGTAAAGGACTGGCTACGTCAAAGTTTTCATGAATTTCATTCATGATCAGTTCAGAGTCGCTGTACACAATTATACACTTTGTCAAACATTCTCTGGCTAGTTTGAGCCTAACCAGTAATGTTTCATACTGAACTACATTGTTAGTGGCTGAAAATCTAAGCCTTAAGGAATAAGTGACCTCTTTTCCATCAGGAGTCTCCATGATTATTCCTGCTCCACTTTCGGATTGCGTTGATGACCCGTCAACGTGTAAAGTCCAACAAGGCAGTTCAACTATCAGACAGATGCCTTTATCTCCAACTGAGATGTCTGGAGTTTGGGTGGTGGCTTCAACGATGAAGTCTGCCAAGGCCTGATCTTTGATAGTCGGCCTTGGTCTGAACTTAATGTGAAACTCATCCAATTCTATTACCCACTTTATTAATCTTCCAGACATGTCAGGCTTTTATAACACTGCTTTCAAAGGCTGGTCAGTAAGGACAATTACCTTATAAGCCTGAAAATATGGTCACAATTTCCGTGCTGAATGAACAAGTGCCAATGCCATTCTCTCTACATGTGAGTAACGAGTCTCAGCGTCCGTCAACATCTTGCTGATGTAGTACACTAGCTGTTGTACACCTGATTGTTCTTGGATTAAAACCAAACTCAGCGCGGTCTCCGAAATGGCCAAGTACAAATACAAATCTTTATTTTGTTTTGGTGAGGTCAATAGATGAGGACTAGACAAATAATCCTTCAATTCCTCAAAAGCAGTCTGGTAGTCAGCTATCCAGATAAAATCATTTGTGTTCGTGCCCCTTAAAGAGTTAAAGAAGGGAGGTATTTCTCCGCTAACTTGGCCAAGAATCGGGATAGAGCTGCAAGCCTTCCAATTAATCTCTAGACATCCTTTACTGTTACTGGTAGTGCCATATCTATTATGGCCTTAATTTTCTCAGGATTAGCTTCGATCCCACGTTGGGAGACTATGAAGCTCAGAAACTTCCCCGAGGTCATTCCGAAAATACACTTAGTCAGGTTCAATTTCATTTGATATTTTCGGAGTGTCTCAAAGGCTTCCTTCAAATCTTGAATGTGATCATAGGTAATCTTACTTTTTATAAGCATATCATCTATATATACCTCTATATTTCTACCAATTTGAGCATCGAACATTTTATTTACCAGCCTCTGATACGTGGATTCTGCATTTTTGAGACCAAAAGGCATCACTTTATAACAATATGTGCATTGGTCAGTCATAAAGGAGGTATGCTCCTCATTTTCTTGGTTTATCCTGGTCTGATTGTATCCAGAATAAGTATCCAGAAAACTTAGTAATTCGTACCCGGCTGTAGAGTCCACCAGGGTATCTATTCTGGGTAGTGGGTAACTATCCTTATGATAGGCCTTATTCAAATTAGTAAAATTCACACACATCCTCTATTTTTCATTACTTTTCTTTACAAGCACCACGTTGGAAAGTCAGTCAGGATACTGGATATCTCTTATGAACCCAACGTCGATTAACTTTTTTACTTCCTCATGAATTGCAATAAGTTTCTCTATGGAGTGGTTTCTCCGTTTCTTCCTGACTAGTTTATGATTGTGGTCAAGCCCAAGCTTGTAGATTATTAAATTTGTCAAAATTTCAGGTATGTCAACGGGGAGACCACGCAAATACATCTACATTCTGCTTGAGGAAGGAAATAAGCTATTCTCGAAATAGCTTAAAGAGAGAACTCCCAATTTGCACATACTTCTCCAGATCAATTGGGTCAAGAAGTACACGCTCAGTTGTTTCACCATATTCGGCTTGCTATAACATTAATTCATCTCGGTAGTCCAAATCTTCAACTGGCCGTTCTGATACTGCTTGAGATACTTGCATTAAATAGCAAGAACGGCTAGTGATTTGGTCGCCTAAAACTTCTCCAACATCTGAAGGTGTAGGAAACTTCATCTTTAAGTGTAAGATTGACGTTATTACCCCAAAGGCCGTTAGACACAGCCGGTCTAAGATGGTATTATAAACGGAAGGCAAATTCACCACCAGAAAAGTGAGTACATGAGTCGCTGTTCTGGGAAACGTTCCCAATGTGACTTCTAGTTGTATAATTCCCTGAACGGAGACTGGTTTGTTATCCAGTCCGTAAATGGGTCTACTAGCAGGCTTAAATTGATTTTTCTTTAATCCCAATTTAAAAAAGGCATCCATATAGAGCAAATTACTACTGTTTTCATTATCTATGAAGACCCATTTTAGTTGATAATCAACATCACTATCTAAAATGAGCACAATAATTACAAGTGGATCGAAATGAGAAACTTGTACATGGCTCATATCATTCTCATCAAAAGAAATTACATCATTCCTACCCTCTACCCTTAGTCTCTTTTTTTCTACATCTCCTACCCGATTCAGAGTGTGCTTCTTCTACAGTATAGTTGATATCATATCAACTATTCCTATTGCTAATCTGTTCCTGGGGCATTGTTGGTCTTGCTCTTCTCATCCTTCTCCCCTGCTAGCATGTCTTAGATTCTTCACATATTTTTTGAGGTGACCTTTTTTGATAAATTTCTCAATTTTTCTCTGTAAGGTTCTGCATTCCTCTGTACTGTATCCCCGAGATTGATGATAATCACAGTATTTGGATTGATTACCTCCCTATGGGTTCTTGACTAGCTTTGGTCAATTTAGAAAATTTCTCTTTTATTTCCATCAGAAAGTTTTCCCTAGAATCATTCAGTGGCGTCGGGTTTAAGGGCTTATATTCTCTTCGAGTCCCTGGCTCAAACCTGGCCTACTTCTTCGGGTTACATGAATCTCTATGGTCTCCATGGTCTCTGCTCCTTTTCCTTCCATCTGATTCATGTTGTGAGCGATCATCTCATCTCGGCTTCTTCGCCTCATTCACTTCCTCCGCTACTATGTAAGCTTGAGTGATAGTCTCCGCCTCAGAAAATGTTCTGGGATCCTTGCGGGCCAGGTGTTTAAAAAAATCATCAGACTCCAAAGTGTTTATAAAAGTGTTCAACTTAACTTCATCAGTAAGCCGGTGAATCCATCGGCTTCTGTAGTGAACCTTCCCAAAAAACTCTTCAAACTTTCCCTTGGCCCTTGTTTGATATGAGCCAAGTGCCAAGGTTATTTTTCGATTCTCCTACTAGAGACAAACTGACACAGAAAATAATCTGCTAACTCTTCAAACGAGCGGATTGAATTTGGTGTCAAACGATAGAACCAAATTTGGACATTTCCCTTTAATGTTAGGGGAAAACACTGACACATGCTCATCTCATCCAGACCTTGAAAACTCAAATGGGTACGAAAGTTGTCAAGGTGATCCATTGGATCACCACTTCCATCATATGTGTCCAACGAAGGCATTCTAAATTTATGTGGGAGTTGACAAGTCCTAATCTCTATTGTGAAAGGAGATCTTTTCAAATTTGCATAGTGCCTATCTACACTATCACCGAACACGTGTTCCCAGACCTTATCCAGCCTGTCATCTGCATGATGGGCTGCTATTGTTGCTGATCTTTTCTTGTTGAGGTCATCCCTCAACTCTGGATAGTTTGGCTCATTAGATTGACGACTTCCTTCAGCGGGTTGCATGTTGCAGGAGACCACATCATCATTAGGAGGTCTCCGTTCATTTCTTAAATAACGAGGATTTCGCCACTCAGGGCTTTCTTCCTCAGATCTCAGGCCTAATCGGCCCTCAAACCGTGAACGACCTCCATCCCTATGGTTAGAATGCACCATTACTTGGTCAACAGGTTGCTCAACATTTCTCACTCTGCATCTCCTCCTCTGGTTTTTTTTGAGGTAGGAGTACTTGCGGTTGCAACTACCACTACTTGTGGGACTTCTTGCTTTTGTTGCCCCAACTGGGCACAAAGAGTTTGGAATGCCTCCGCCATGTTTGCCATTCGATTGTTCATGGTCTCCATCAAGATCATTTGCCGATCTTCCCCATGACTACCTGCTGGAGGGTCGTTGCCAGAGGAAGTCACACTCCGGGTGCATTGGTGTGACTTTTGGTGTTTACTATGGTTGTATGAGTGTGGTAGTAAGTTGGCTTTTTGTTCAATTTTTTTACAGATTGTGCCAATGATGTGTACCAGGATCCGGATTCATGACGGGTCTCGAATACGTGTTTTTTATGAGTTGGATCTCCACTCCGTCTTCAATGACCCAAGACCTACACACCACAACTAAATCAATAATTAGAATACAATCGGGGCTTGTTCTCTAAAAGACACTCTGACACTCAAATCAGTTCTCGTCTAAAAAATAGAGAAAAAATTCTGAAGGAAAAAGTCTAAATGTGTATCTGGTTTAAGATTTTTAATCTAGTCTTTCTTCATTCAACCCTTCCAGTCTAGGATCTTTAAACAAAGAGTTCTTTTTCCCTTTTATACAATATTCAGATGTCCGTTTCTCCATGAGAGTGACGCCACAATGGATAAGACTAATCGGATAGGATTAACTGTAGCGGTTTGTAGTAGTTAAGGTAGGAGTTTAATTGAAACAGTTAAAGACCTTCTAATTTAACTTGAATGGTTATGATATCCGAGATCGTGCTTATGACCCGTAGAAGTAGTTTAATGAATGGGGCATTGGGCTTGTGTTCTTGGGCCTTAATACTATCCAGCCTATTTTATATTATGGCATTGGTTTCTTTTCTTCATGTAGGCCATTAACAGCTATACCCATCAAATTTAGATACTCTATTGAATTGAGTTCAAACTTTTAGCTAAATTATCGCAAATCGGATTTGCATAATTGGCTTATTATAATTAAATATATTAAATAATTTTTTGTTCTAAATTTTA
>JAODPA010066482.1:0-34041 GCA_025585075.1 Nepenthes mirabilis | reverse complement strand
TATTTAGGGTATTTACGTAATAAAATAGGGGGCACGGCGTCGAAGTCAGGCATCGCAGTGACACCCACTGGCTTTTAAGTTTTGTCCAAGTCAACCAAGACAAAATCCGCCCATCTTCTTCCCCGTCCTCCTCTTCTCCTTGGGGCCATTGTTTTGGGCCTTGTGCTCATCGACCTTCTCGATCTGCTTAGTCTCATTCAATGCTTGTTTTTTGAGGCTTTCCAGATTAAATCCACAACGTACAATAGCAGTTATCAGGCGAGTATAGGTATGGCACCGTTCGAAACCTTGTATGAAAGAAAATGCAAATCGCCGATACATTGAGAGGAAACAGAAGACAAGAGAATTTTGGGCCTCGATATTATTTAGGAAATAACGAAGAAGATTAAACTGATTCATGAGAATTTAAAAATGGTTCAGAGTAAGCAGAAAAGCTATGTAGATTGGAGGAAATCAGAGTTGAAATTTGAGGTGGGGATTATATCTCTTTAAAAGTCTCACCATCTAAGGGGACGTATAGATTTGGAGTGAAAGAAAAATTAAAACCGCACTTCATCCGCCCTTTTGAGATTTTGGAGAGGATTGGGGAGGTGGCTTACAAATTAGCGTTGCCACCTAATTTTGCGGATATTCATGATGTATTTCTTGTACTGATATTTCAGAAGTATGTCCACGATCCCATGCACGTTATTGAGTTTGAATCCTTGACAATTGACAAAAATTTATCCTACGTTGAGGAGTCGGTGTGGATTTTGGATCAAAAGGACCAAATACTGCATACGAAGACTATTCCCCTGGTGAAAGTGTTCTGAAAGAATCATTTGCTTGAAGAAGTAACATGGGAGTGTGAGGAGAAAATTCGAAACAAATATCCCCATTTGTTTCATTAAGGTAAATAGTTTTGTTAAATTTCGAGAACGAAATTTCTATAAGTGGGGGAGAGTTGTAAGGTTCCAACTTCAAAACATTATAATTAAGGGATATCTAAATTAATACTAATAAAAATTAAGCTTGGGATATAAGAAAAATTTTTACCGGAAGCAAAAGGAAGGGAAGTAGGTCTAATGCCCGATTAGCGCTCAATGCGCCACTCGAATGCATTTGGCAGAATGGGTGTGCCCAAGTAGTACTCGAGCCGCCACCCGAGCGTATTTTTCAGAACCTGGCACTCGAAGGGTGCCTGAATGACGTTGGAGCGCCAGCCTTAAAATTTTCCCACTGAATTAACTTTCTTTTTTAAATATGGTAAGGGGAGAGAGAGAGAGCTAGGGCTCAATAGAAATACGAAGGAGAAGGAGAGAAATGAGAAGAAAGGAGAAGGAAAAAGGGAAAGAAGAGGAGATCCTGACCACTTTTAAATCAGAGTAAGAAAATTGATAAATTAGGCTAAGGCAAGTGTAGCCCAAACTTTTTTTTTCCGTTTTTACTACTTTTAAATATCTCTACTTTGATATTAATGCTCTAAGATTCTTTTTCTCTAAGATTTGCTCCAAATGTTGCATGTTTCTCATGATTTATTTGATAGATTTTATATTTGTGCATAAATGTGATAATGTATGACTTTGATTTTGTTGTTTGGCATGAATTTTGTGCTCGATTTGTATTCGAGAGTCTCACCCCAAACCCTAGCTCGAAAATGGAGTATAAGGCATTTATAAATCTTGAGTTTTGAGGAAAATTATTATTTGGTAAATGTTTAAGCGTATTAGACAATTCTTATTTGAAAATTTTGAAAAAGACCATACTGTTGAAATTTCTGAGAGTATTTTGAACTATCTAAAAGAGTTTGGCTGGCCCTTGGGGCGTGTCAAAACTATCTAAAAAGTTTGACTGGCCCTCTTGGTGTGATGAGCTGAGATTAAGGATACATTCAGTTCAATTAAATCTGTAAGAAATCAGACTATGACTGTTATTCAATCAAGTAGAGTTCTCCAACATGCCTTGGAATGCAACGGTGGTACTCAGGGATAACTCCGTCCAATGAGTAATACGTGGTCTGCCCTTCCTTGGGGCGTTAACTTTGGAGGGTAAAAATTGACTGTTACTATTCTGACTGTTACTGTTTTGATTATAACTTTTGATTGTGTGGAGTGAATGCAATCTATCCTCGATTATTTGCTCCATCGACTAGTAGAGTCTACTAACACGGGTCCTTTCAGGAATGAGAATTAATTTAAAGAATAAGGCAAAGTTTGATTTGATTCACGGTTTCCAAATTTATGTTATCATATTGTTTTGTATTTTCTCATATTTGACATGTGTTCCTGCTTTTTAAATTGAACCATATTCTTTTTTTACTATATATACATGTTTTTTTTTATGGAACCTTACTTAGCTTTGACTCACTCTGTTGATTTTCTCCCTTTCAGGTAAAACAGTAGATCTGCTACCTAATGAGTAAGAGTAAATGAAGGACTTAGTTAAGAAAGCTTGTGGAACCTTAAAGAACTTTGATGTTTAATAATAGTGAATGTAAATATATAATTTTGTGAATGAAAATCATATATTTTTAATTATGGCATGTTATATTTTATGTTGAGATATTGCTTTTGCTTTTGTAGAGTTATTTTATGGATTTAATATTGCTTCCGCATTTTGATTTTTGGATTGTACGGGTTCCTAGACGGGCATCTCTCTTATGAACTTGAATTAGTGGATATGATATGATGTGTTGGAGTTACGAATGATATGTCAAATGTGGGTCATGTGTATGTGTTGTACTTAACAATATTAAAGTTTGGATATTTATATGTTTGTACAGTTTTAATTAAGCAGGTTATTTTTATGATTTTTGTCTAATTATAGAGAAAATTCTGCCCATTTTTTGACAGATATTTATATTATTTTGTTAAGGGCATTAGTTTATCTATTTATTGACGAAGATTATTATTAGAAAAAAATAACCCGTTCCGTCACACTTGTTAATGTATATTGTATATATATGACTAATGATTAGATAGTTCAATTTTTGCTATGTTTGGATGTATATATACTTCTGCAGGCTATTGTGGCCTATAACAGGTACATAGTATCATCTCTCTTTGGCCAATGTTGTGTTTAAATACACAGCATTGAAGTCATGAATAATATGTGGTAAATTAGATCCTGTGTAGTTTTGTATGAGGTTGTTGTATGTTGTTGAATATTGGAGTCGTTTGAATATATTTTGTATATTGTATAGGAAATTGTACAAATTTTTGTATCAACTTGATTGCTGTAACGAACTATATTTTCTGCTAAAAATCCGACAAAGTTTCGGGATCTTAGTGGAGACTCTCGAAGAGATTTTTGTGTCCATGTTGATAGAGTCTTGTGCTTTTGGGATCGTTTGTATGTACCGACAATAAGGATCTGAAAGAGAAAATCATAAAGAAGGCTCGTCATACCAGGTACACCATCTACGTGGTAATTAATAAGATGTACCAATGCTTGAGTAAGATGTTCTGTTAGAGAAACATATGAAGGGAGATAGTTACTCTTGTAGGCCGATATCTTATTTGTCAGCAGTTAAAGGCTGAGAGGAGAAAGCCTTAGGATTGTTGTAGCCCTTACCCATTCTAAGCTAGAAATGGGAAGACATTTCTATGGATTTTATTTCAGAATTGCCTAAGACTCCGAAGAACCACGATTCAATTTGGGTCATTGTGGATCGACTAACAAAATCGGCTCATTTCTTAGCCATTCGGACAACGTATTCCCGTAATCATCTGGCACAGTTTTACATCAATGAGATTGTTAGACTGCATGGTGTGCCAGAGTCTATTATGTCCAATCTCGATCTATGATTCATCTCTAAGTTTTGAAAAAGTATGCACCAGGAGTTAAGGACGAACCTGAAATTCAGCACAGTGTATCACTTTCAGACTGATGGCTAGTCTAAGCGGACGTGAAAGAACCACTCCTGCATGGAAGTGACATGGGGGAGAGAGGATAAGATTCGGGATAAGTATCCGCACTTATTTGAAAGTGTGTCTTCTCGTCTAGGTATTAAGATTCGCTAATTTTGAGGACGAAATTTTCTAAGTGTGGGAGAGTGGTGAGGTTTCGGATTTCAAACACAATAATTAGGAGATAATTAAGATAATATAATCAAAATTAGGTTTGAGTGTACACAAAAATTTAGTTTCAGAAGCAAAAGAGGAGTTAGGAGGCCTGGCACCTGGGTGGCATCCAAGGCACGCCAAGGGAGCGGTTAGGCAGAGCGCTCACACCCGAGCCACGCTTAAGCGTGCCCAAGGCATAAGTTGGTTGAATCGCCCACTTGATGGGCACTTGATAAGAGCTCAAGTGTGGCCCTTTAGGTATGCTGGCACTCGATTAGCACTCAAGCGCCAGTCTAATTTTAACGACGCGTTTGAGATTTTACGCGCCATTTTCCAACAGTCCAGAGAGAGAGGAGAGAGAGAGCACAGAGAGGAAGGGAGAGAAAGATGAAATCAAGGTTCCTGAGCCCGTTTTTGAGCTCGAGTAAGTTAAAAAAGTTGTAAATCGGGTCTACACAAGTGTACCTACACCCTCCTCTTTCATTTCTCTACACTTTTGTTCAATTTTTTTCCGGTATCCTCGTTCTGATACCCGATTAAGTTTATATTTTGTGTTACCCATGACTTGAGTATGCATATATATTGATTTCATATCCGATTTCTTAGTTTTGACTGATTTTTGAACGTAGAACCCTAACCTACGCCCGTTTTGGCTTTATCCGAATTGATTGTAATTTATAAATGATTTGGCTTTAGAATTTGTAACCCTAAATTTATGAATGCGGGTACTCCGTATATTTAATAATTATGTACATATATTTGATATATGTTAATTTTATATATTTTAAAAATATTGTTGGACATGAATAGTGATGTTTAGTCATATGTACGTTAAATACGTTACCATGTATCAGCTCCGAAAATCGTATTATATGCAATTGGAAGATATTTGTTGTCCTAAAGCTCTAAAATTTTTTGGCTCACAGTGGTAAGAGTTTCTTACATATTTCAATTTTTACATTGATTTATGCATATAATTGAAAGCATGTGAAGGTATAAATCTGTATCCATATCAAAGAATTATGAAAGTATGTAAAGTATCTGAAGAGAACTCTAATCTGTCATATCTGATGATTCGTTCTACAAAGAGTAAAATATTCTGTATAAATTTCTGATGGAACCTTCCCCTAAGAATAAGCAATTAAGAGTCTGGATCAAGGATTTGTATTTTAGAAAGTAGTATTCCGTTGCATACTTAGGATACTAGAGTAGTAGATTGAGGATGCTCCTAGGACACAGGAGATGCTCTGATACTGTATCTATTATCTGTTATCTATTATCTAACCCACTATATCGGGTGAAAGGTATACCGTCCACAATGGGATATTAAATTTGAAGTTCATGGTTAACGTCTTAGAATGTGTGGGGACATACATATTCCATTCCTTAATCGTTTACTCCGTTAGCTGGTAAGGTCAACTAGCTATGATCTATAAAGTAAAGAAGTTTATACATGTTTTAAAATCGAAAGAAAGATAAGTAAATCAGGGAAGATAAATGTATTCCGAAAAGTGTATTTGATCATATTTTATATTTATACATTTTCATTATACTTCTATATTCTCCATACGTTTTATATTGCATATATCGATTAATGTCTTGATTTTATTGTACTTACTGATTATCTGCCTCACCCTTACGACTTTCTTTCCTCCAGATGAGTACGCCCTTATACCTGATTAGTTTAAGTAGAACTTCGGAGCTGGCTAGACTGCAAATCTTAGTAGAAGAGCTATTTGGACTTAGTTTTGGGATTTTGTATTTCTGACGGAGTATATTTTGTATTATTTTGGTGATGAAGATGATGATATATACGTAGTATAATTTTCGCTGTCTTGATGGATGTATATGCTTCCACATGTATTTCTGACCGTTTTACTGTCAGAACTCTACCGGATTTCGATCGAAAAAGTCAGTTCGTCACACTAAGTGCATTTCAGGGTCACTTCAAGGAAGTTTCAAGTTTCATAGTCACTCATTGTGACATAGAACCTATCCTAACAAAACTAGAGTCATTATGGACATTAAGCTACTAAGGTTTGTCAATGGTATTTAACGATTTATAAGATGGTCAATAGTGTTGTCCCGAGTTGTGGCCAAACCAATAGAAAAATATTTGTCATGTTTTAAAGTCATGGGAAGAGCCAAAATGAATCGATTCAAATGAACTTATGAGTGTCAACAAGTTTTTTTTGGATCTAAATGAATAACTTGCCATTTCAGACACGACTTTGAGTACTCTTTTAGTTAGAGAAGAATTAAGAGTTTAGATGTCATTGTATTATATTGCAAGATTTTGTCAAATTCTAAAACCCAATATACTCAAATGGAAAATACTACACTAGCCTTAGTCTGCCACCAAAAAAAAAAAACAAGCCCCACTTCCAAGCACACAATATAGTGGTATTGAATGGCCAAACTTTAAAAAAGATCCTCCAAAAGCTACAAACATCTAAACAATTAATTAAGTGGTCTATTAAGTTAGGTGAATTTGACATAGAGTTTTGAACTCGGCCTTTAATAAAAGCACAGGCTATCCTAGACTTTATTATTGAAACAACCATCTTGGTTTCACTAAAATAGACCACAAAAGAATAATTATTGGAGTCTCACCACAACTTGTTAACTCGTTGAACCCTTCACATTGATGGAGTTTCTTGTCAAGCAAGCAGTGGAGTAAAAATAATCCTGACCCCTTTGGATGGAATAGAGCTAAAATACTTAATTATATTTGAATTCTCAATAACTAATAATACAGCAGAGTATGAAACTTTCTTAATTGACTTGAAATTAGTAAGAGACTGCTCTATAAGAATGTTTTATTTATATGTGACTTTGCATTGGTAATCAACTGAGTGGTAGCTAATTTCAAAGCCGACCACCAGGACTTGACAAAATATTTAAAAAAACTATGAATGGTTATAAGTTTATATAACAGTTGGATTATTTAATTTCTAACAATCATAATATTTTAATTAATACACAGTCATCCTATTTATAAAAAGTTATACTGATTAGTAATAAGGTTATAAATATATTAATTTTCCTCAATCATTAGGGACTTGAATCGAGTAGAGAATTTATTGACAGGGTTTTAAACCTCGAGACGCATGCAACTTCCACTAATTATGGAGCAAAGCCTTTTAAGACTCAAACTCTCTCTCACTCTCTTATCTAAAATTCGTGATTATCTTTCATTTCTATAGAAAAATTTTAAGTTGAACGTAGAAGAATATTTCAGGAGTTAATCCCATATATTTTAAGATCTTATTAATTGCTTTGGTTTACAGGATTTATATTAAAAGGTTTAAAGGTTTGACTTGTCTCTATTCATATGACTATATTGATCCTAGATATGCATTAATTTTTAATGGTGAATGATATCTTACAACGTAGCATTGTATTTCATGTTAAAACAGTTCATACTTTATGTATTGTTTATTGAATATAAAAAAGTAGCACATAATCTTCTAATTGAGGACAAATTATAATAGATAATATAATAGCTTTGTCATTATTATAAGAATGAAAAGCATGATCCCTTTGGATCTCATACCCCGTGAAAACCGGGGGAAAAAAATCTTATATGATTGCTTTGCGGCATTTAATACTCCTCACCATTAAATAAAATTGGCTTAAGTCCTCTTCTTAATTACAAAGTTTGCAACAAAAAAGTCTAATTATATTTAATATAATCTCTTCTCAACATTATCAAGAATCTTATATATTGGTAAATGGTTATACTGTCCCAATGATAAAGCGAAGAAATTCAATTTGAAATCAAAACGTATGAAGCTTTGGGGTGGCTGAAATTCTCCTTCTAAAAATCATCCGTCTTCTTTACTTCGATCTGCCTTAGAAAAATATTTCTCTTGCCGTAACCACGTACTTATTCTAAAGTTAATCATTCCAATAAAATCTTAATATTTGAATCAGTTGAAAATTGAAAAATAAGATTCAAATATTATGATTTGGACTATAGTTATAAGTTTAATTCCTTGTACATGATATTTACGTGTAAGTTCATATACATGAATTTCGGCCCAAGCCGACGAAATGGGTGTATAGATTTTCATTACGGAAAAAAAAATCAATTAGTTAATTGAACTAGAAGTATGAGAATCACGTTTTTATGACTTAATCTCTCTAGCTTAATGGAAAGATTAGCCTAAATAGCATAATTGCCGGGGTAAATAAAAAAATAAAAATTTGACCAAATAAAATTGTTGACCGTCCTTAATGAGAAAATGGCTAAAGAAGATAGTTGATAATGACCGTGGAGAAAATATGACAATAACTGAGGAAGTTAGTAATTGACTGAGGTGGATGATAATAACCGAGATTGTGACGACCCAAGTTTCGAAATATGATAATTTGGATGTAATTGAATTAATAATAATCAAGGATTAGGTTTAGAATGTGAAAAATTAAATTCGAAAGTGGAAAGAGGAAGTTGGGCCCTGTAAGGTATCGGTTTTTAAAATATGGTTAATATGGGCGGTGACGTTTTGAATTTCTAAAATATGATAATTGTAAGGTAATTAAGTTGAAAGAGGTAAATTATGGTCAAAAGGTACGGAAGAAATTGGATTGTAAAGCCCAAAGTTCCAGAATTGGTAAAATCGAGGACCGAAGTTGTAAATCGAGAAACGTTGATTCGTAAATAAGATTTCAAATTTTAAATTATGATAATCATGACCTATTAAGATTATATATTCAAAATTAGGGTCTAAGAATGTGAAAATTTTGGTTGAAATGATCAAAACGGATCCCGAACGGCGAAAGAACGAAGTAGGCTTGCTATAGGCTCGACGCATGTTTGACGTTCGCCCGACCCATGCCTGAGTAGAGCTCAAGCGCCACCAGGGCGTGAAAAATAGAATGCCTCGCTCGAAGGGTGCTCGACAAGTGCTCGAGCCATGGCTTTGGCAGCACGGTGCGCCTGAGTACAGCCTGACTGGTGCTCGAGCGCCAGTCGAGGTATTTATTTCGCTTGAGGGTTCATTTTGGCCATTTTTGGCTGTTTCCAGGATATATAAGAGAGAGGGAGGAGGAAGAGAGAGAAGAAGAAGATGGAAGCCCATGAGTCCGAATTCATCCGAGAGTTAGTTAAAAAGGTGATAGATCGGGACGAGACAAGTACACTAATTATATCCTCTTTTGTTTTCATATACTTTTGTCTCGTTTTCTTTGGATATCATCGTTCTGATACCCGATTGATTTTATATTTTATGATTCTCAAGTCCTAAACATGCATATATGTAAATTTGGTGCTCAAATATGTAGATGTGATAGTTTTCGGACAAGAAAACCCTAATACCCATGCCTGGTTATGAAACCCACGAATTGTTGGGCCTTTAGCTTAATTAGGGACTAGACTATAGATGCCCATGACTTGGACGTGTAATTTTATCAATTGTGTATCCAAATTTATCGTTTAAGATGGAAATTCATTCGCGAAGCCCCTAACCCGCGCCCAGACACCGTTTGAGTTTCGATTTGGGGTTTAATATATAAATTGACTTAATTATAGTTACCTATGCCTTGGGTCTGATAATTTAACCATTGGGTGCCCAAAATTTCGAGAATAAACCAATATGTGACATCTGTGCACTGTTCATAGGTACTATTCACCCAGGGATTTCAGATAATATTTTGCATGATTTCCCTTGTCTAATTGCTAATTAAATAATATGTATATATGTATAAGTCCAATCGAATAATTTGGAAGCTTCGATATATACATTTGTGAAAGAAATCTACGTCCAAAAGCTCTCAAAGTCAATCTGCTCTTGATGGTAAGGAATTCTAATCCTTCCTATGCATTATGATATCCACGCACCCAAATTGATTTGTGAAAAAGCTTAAATTCAAAGGAAAGATAATAATCGGATATGTAATTGGAGGAAAGACCACAATGTGAAATGTGATTGATTCGTTCTCCTGGATGGAGACATGTGAATGAAAATATGGTGGATCTTTCCTCAAATGAATAAGAAACCATGAAACTAGGACCATGAAATTTGATACGAAGGTAATATCCCTTGGCTGGCTATTTACATCACGGTAGAAACTCAAGGATTACCTTGACCGTGTATCCTAACCGCTTATTGGAGTAGGTGATATCCGTGGCACGCCTTAAAATATTATTGTGAAAAGACGAGGACTGTCTCTGAGCCCTAGGGAACAAGGAGGCATATGATTATGGCCTATTTACAGGCAAGATATGTAGATGGCCCGCCTCTGAGTCGATAATAGGAGCTTACGCCTTTAGGCCATATAGATGACATGTCCTTTTCCTCGTTCTTCCATACCTTTAGTTAGTAAGGCTTATTGACTCTGATCTGCAAAGATGAATAATCATACTTAAATTACGTCTTAAAGAAAATAAGAATGAAAGAAAAAAGTAAATTGCACCCAAGCATGCCTAATCAAGTTTTGTTTATACATTCCTTTCCTGTTTACATGTACTTCTTTTATTATATTCTATTACCATTAATTATTACTTTGATTTGATGTACTTGTTGGGCTATTAGCTCATTTTTGTCTCTTCTTTCTTCCAGATGAGAGTTACAAGCTGATACTCGATTAGTTAGAGTAAGGCGAAGGACTCGTTTAAGGAGATTGTTGGACTTCAAAAGTCTATAGTTTGGGATACATTTATTGTAATCAAATGTAAATAGTCGAGCTAGATTATATTGTATATAATATGTCATGCTTGGTTGTGGATTCTTATTATGCTTCTGCAGGTTATTTATGGATTTAGTTCTGCTTCTGTATTTATTTTAATTTGTGAATTTGTTTAGGCCTAGATAGCATCTCTATTTTTGATCTAATGTGGTAGTTGTATATACTGTGTTGGAACCATGGATGATATGACCTTTGTGGAACCTATGTATGTGTTGAGGAGAAAAATTTAAAGTCTTGTTTATATATGCTTCATGCAGGGTTATTTATACAGGTTGTATTTATAATTTTAGCTCATTTTTAGAGAAAATTCTGCCCGATTTTCTACAAAAATTTCATATTATTTAATTATAAACATTAGTTTGAATGTATATTGACAGATGTTGTTAGAGAAAAATAACCGTTCCGTCACAGTTGGTATTAGAGAAAAAAGTTGCCTTATATTCGATTTGAATCGTATGCGAAAGTTTAGAATAGAGTAAAATTAATAGGATAGAGTATGATTGATCGGATAAGCAGATGCAGGTATAGGATGATTAAGTTAGAATGGATAGTCCTAGATATCTTAATTTGCATAAGTTAGATTAGAATTAAGTTGGGACTTAATGTTTAGGTTGATTGACGTTGATTGTTTTAGGTTGAAGTGAGGCAAGGGTAGTGTGGATAATTAATATACTAGAATCGATAGGATAACGTTACGTTGCTCTGGTTTTTGCGCCGAGCCAGTCCCTGAGAGCCCCATCCTAATGACAATTGAAGGGCTTACGACGGAGAGGGAAATGGATAGTTGGTGATCGATGAAGAATAAGGCGTTGAGTTTACCCGATGAGGGAATTCCTTGGGAAATGTATAAGGAGGTACCTTGAGGTTTCAAATTGATTGGTACCGATTTATTGGTTAAGGTAATTGCTATGGATTTGAGGCCTAAGTTAATTGGTTTTGCTTTGAAGTTTAGGCTTGATCAATTTGGTCAGTATGGCGAATCAGTGGAATTGATCTCTCGAAGTCTATGTGACTTGGAATCGATTTTGGGATAGTGAATTTAAGGATGTCGATTTGCGATAGATTTGGTAAGTAATTAAATGCATGAATTTTTGGGTGATGCGAATCCTGTCGGAATTGAAAGGGTGTTCGTGGATGTTGGTGTAAATGGTATTGATAGATTATTGTACCTTGTAATTAGGTTCTAAATTTTGAAGGTGGCATAGTTGATCAAATCGGGGATAGGCGTTAAGTTTAACTAGTAAATAAGACTATCCTTTTAAAGTCATTTGGTGGTCACTAAGGAACCAGTTGAATAAGTTTTGAGAATGTACATTTAGGGAAATGGATCAAGTTGATTTGCTTTTAATGGGTGAATTGAAGTTGGATTGGAATTGGCACTAGCCTCTGAGGATTTTATATGAATTATAGGAGATTCGGTCAGGTATTGTTGAGAATACCTTGGAACCTTTGGGGAAGTGAGATTAACGAATAAGGTCATTTGTGAATAGCTCAGAACTAGGTTGCTTGGAAAATAGATGGTTGATAAGCGGGAATAGTAAATGGATTGGTAATTTCTAAGATCAATTTGTGTTCATAGCATTGATTGTGGATAATTGAAATCCATGCTCGTGGCAACATTTAGGATTAAGACATGGGTATTACAAGTTTCAATAATGTTGTTAGGGTTTCAGATTCATTGGCATATCTGTGAACTATATGGATTGGATCATTTGGTCATGATTAGACCAATTTTGTGAGGACCTTGTCGATGAAGTCACGAGAGTATGGGGTGTTTACTCTATTTGAGGATTAAGTCATGTAATGCAATGACTGTTAGTCGAATATCCAATTGGGAAGATCGATTAGTGTCGTAAGAAGTGTATTGGTCATTTTGGGTTCAACCAAATTTACTAAGTGATCCGCCCAACATTTTTTTTCGAGGATTGTAGTGTCCGAGCATCGTTTACCTTGGGAAAGAGACCTGTAATCGTTAGAATGAGATATAAAGGTAGTTCGGGGAGTTGAATGGGGCAATTGACTTTCCTGTCATTTGGATTGGTCCCTAATGGGTCTGAAAAGTTAGCATAGAATATAATGTTTTTGAGGAAGGTTGAAATTTTGCTATTCTTGCATCATGGTAAGTGGCTGCCCTCGAAATAAGTAGGGGAGAAGCCCTTGATTTGAAATCGCTTCACCTATAGTTGGGATTAGCCAATGAGATCCTTGTTTTGAAGATTTATAAATGATTCTAAAGGTTTAGGGATTGTAAGTGTGATGGACTGAAAATGTGGTAGAATGATGGCAATAATTACCTACAGTTGTAAGTTATTTAGAACTATATCTATAGGGTTGCATTTATCTGTAAAAGCATGCTTATTTTTGCTTGATCTTGTGATGATGTTCACTATATGTCTTGTACCTTTTTTTTTCTAACCGGTGATTGTAACTCAATTTTCACAAGAACCTGTCGTCGAATACTACTCCTGCATTGCTTCAGGACATATTCAGGGAGATGTTTTCTATTACGACCAAGAGTGATGCTATCCAGTTCGAAGCAACAATGTATTCATTCAAGTGCTTTAATCTGTCATTGGTTTAATCCCCTGTCCTTATTTTCCTTTTTGATTTTTTTTTCATTTTCGAGTTTTAATGTACTCATCCGTGGCCATCGCAAAGTTTTTCCTGTGAAGAGAGCTCCAATTCAGAGATACAGTTTGGTACCAAAGTTGAGTGAAAAAAAATTGGTTAGGTAATAAAAATTATACTTCTCACATATATTTATTCAAGCATCCAGTTTCTCATTCAATAAGGGGAAAAAAATTACTGTGCCATTCTAAAATCAAATAAATTGCAATGTAATTGAATATTTATTATAATTTATTGGTTAGGTGATAAAAATTATACTTCTCACATATATTTATTCAGGCATCCAGTTTCTCATTCAATAAGGGGAAAAAAATTACTGTGCCATTCTAAAATCAAATAAATTGCAATGTAGTTGAATATTTATTGTAATTTATTTTTTCAATGCTTGCTAAACTATTCCACACCCTTGAATATCTTGAAAATTCTCATACAATTTGGCCTTTCCTTCCCCAAGTTCAACTTTCCTGCTTAAAATTTTAAACCAGACATGCAACACATTTTCCCTACCTTCCCCTTCTTCTTTTTCTCTTTCTGTGCAGGCTCCTTTTGTGACTCTTTTTCAAGAGCTTCCCACAATAAATCCATCCATTTTTCGCTGCCCATGTCCAAATTGTGCCGCTTTTCAAAGGGCTTGTAGGCTAGTGTCCTCCTCCATTCTATGTCCCCTGTCTTTCTGTCCAGTTCACTCCCCTGAGATAATTGAACAGTGGCTTCCCGCAGGTTCTTCCTTTTCACAATTTCCTGAGCTTTTTGTACTCGATTTTCCTCTTCAATTTCTTGAATTTTCCCAACACCAATTATGATTGCTCTGAACTCAAGTTCGTTCTCTTCAAGCTCAGGAAGTTGCTCCAATCAATCATCTTCCTCCTCTGCTCTCCGTGATACTTGGCCCACAGTATCAACAGCATATTGTTCTGTTGAATAGCCGGGTACAAGGGTGGTGAAGGGGGAGAGGAGGAGAAGGGTGGTGGTGATGAATCGATGAGCGAGGATGGAGAGCAGGCAAGAAGATAAGGTGAGAAGACAATGGAATAAAAAGAATGTAATGGTTGAGAGAAGATAAATGAGTAAAAGAGAAGAAAGTCTAAGAAAATAAGGAAAGAAAACTCTTTCATGGTGGTGCGGCAAAAATGAGAAGACAAAGAGAGTAGGAGAATGGGGAATAAGGTTATAGTATGCAATGGTGGAGTGAAAAATTTTTATGATGATATCTATTTTTATCGGTTATTTTTTATTTGTTTCAAATCCAATTTTTTAGGGTGGTTCTAACGGGAAGGACAATGGATCTAGAAATAGAGAGAGGCTGACTAACTAACTATCCTGTAAAAATGCATCTTTATTGTTTTTAGATTTCTTCCATAATTACCTTTTATTTTGCCTTTTTCTGCTTAGAATTACCATAAATACTTATTTGCACTTGTATAGACATGATATCCTCACATTCCCTGCCATTATCTATCTGCATCATCTTCCTTTAGTAAGGTTAGATAAGTAATTAAATATATGCCCCCTATGATACGAATTTTGAATGAACATAAACAACCTTTTAAACAAGTATTTAACAAACACAAATGAGCTTATCAATGAACTTTTAAATGAGTTTTTACCGGACTAAATGAGTCGAGCTTAATTGTGTTTGGTTTATTTACTAAATCAACAAGCAACAGCTTTGCCACCTCCCACCTCAGTAGTTGAGACTCCACTTTACTGTTGAAATGTGGTAGAAGGATGACAATAATTACTTACAGTTGTAAGTTATTTAGATCTACATCTATAGGATTGCATTTATCTATAAAAGCGTGCTTATTTTTGCTTGATCTTGTGATAATGTTCACTATATGTCTTCTACCTTTTTTTTTCTGGCTGGTGATTGTAACTCAATTTTCACAAGAATCTATCATCGAATGCTACTCCTGCAGTACTTCAGGACGTATTCAGGGGAATGTTTTCTATTAAGACCAAGTGTGATGCTATCCAGTTCGAAACAACAAGGTATTCATTCTAGTGTTTTAATCTATCATTGGTTTAATCCCCTGTCTTTATTTTCCTTTCTGATTTTTTTTTTGTTTTTCTCGTTTTAATGTGCTCATCTGTGGCCATCACAAAGTGTTTCCTATGAAGAGAGCTCCAATTCAGAGATGCAATTTGGTACCAAAGTTGAGCGAAAAAAATTTGTTAGGTGATGAAAATTGTACTTCCCACATATATTTATTCAGAAATCCAATTTCTCATTCAATAATGGAAAAAAATTGATGTGCCATTCTAAAATCAAATAAATTACAATATAATTGAATATTTATTGTATTTTATTTTCCCAATGCCTGCTGAACCATTCCACACCCTTGAATATCTTAAAAATTCTCATCCAATTTGGCCTTCCCTTTTCCAAGTTCAGCTTCCCTGCTGGGAATTTCAAGCCAAGGAAGTAGCACAATTTCCTTGCCTTCCCCTTCTTTTTCTTCTCTATATGCTCAGACTCCTTTTGTCAGTCTTTTTTGAGGGCTTTCTACAGTAAATCCATCCAATCCCTATTGCCCACGTCCAAATTGTGCCTCTCTTCAAAGAGCTTACTGGCTAGTGTCCTCCACCATTCTATATCCTCTGTCTTTCTTCCCAATCCACTCCCCTGAGGTAATTGAACTATGGCTTCCAACAATTTCTTCCCTTTCACAATTTACTAAGCTTTTTGTACTGGATTTTCCTCTTCAATTTCTTAAATTTTTTCAATGCCAATTGTGATTGCTCTGAACTCAATTTTGTTCTCTTCAAGCTCAGGAAGTTGCTCCAATTCATCATCTTCCTCCTCTCCTCTCCGTGATACTTGGCCCACAACATCAACAGCATATTGTTCTAGTGAATAGATGGGTACAAGGGCGGTGAAGGGGGAGAGGAGGAGAAGGGTGGTGGTGATGAATCGATGAGCGATGATGGAGAGCAGGAAGAGAAGATAAAATGAAAAGATGATGGTATAAAAAAAATGTAGTAGCTGAGAGAGGATAAATGAGTAAAAGAGAAGAAATCTAAAAGAATAAGGAAAGAAAACTCTTTCATAGTGATCCTGCAAAAAGAAGAAGACAGAGAGAGTAGAAGAATAGGGAATAAGGTTATAGTATTGAATGGTGGAGTGAAAAATTTTCATGATGTCTATTTATATTGGTTATTTTTTGTTTGTTTCTGATCCTATTTTTTAGGGTGGTTCTAAGGGGATGGATAATGGATCTAGAAATAGAGAGAGGCTGACTAACTAACAATCCTAAGAAAATGCATCTTTATTCTTTTTAGATTTTTTCCGTAATTATCTTTTATTTTGCCTTTTTCTACTTAGAATTACCAAAACTCATTATTTGCACTCGTATAGACATGATATCCTCACATTCCCTACCTTTATCTGACTGCATAATTTTCCTTTAGCAATGTTAGAGAAATAATTAAATATATGCCCCCTATGATACGAACTTTGAATGAACATAAACAACCTTTTAAACAAGTATTTAACAAATACAAATGAGCTTATCAATGAATTTTTAAATGAGTTTTTACCGGACTAAATGAGTCGAGCTTAGTTGTGTTTGGTTTATTTATTAAATCAACAAGCGACAACTTTGCCACCTCCCACCTCAGTAGTTGAAACTCCACTTTACTGTTAAAATGTGGTAGAATGATGGCAATAATTACCTACAGTTGTAAGTTATTTAGATCTATATCTATAGGATTGCATTTACCTGTAAAAGCATGCTTATTTTTGCTTGATCTTGTGATGATGTTTACTATATGTCTTCTACCTTTTTTTTCTGGCTGGTGATTGTAACTCAATTTTCACAAGAACCTGTCGTCGAATGCTACTCCTGCAATGCTTCAGGACGTATTTAGGGGGATGTTTTCTATTAAGACCAAGTGTGATGCTATCCAGTTCGAAACAAGGTATTAATTCAAGTGCTTTAATCTGTCATTGGTTGACCTGTCCTTATTTTTTTCATTTTTTTTTCTTTTCCTAATTTTAATGTGCTCATCTGTGGCCATCACAAAGTGTTTCCTGTGAAAAGAGCTCCAATTCAAAGATACAGTTTGGTACCAAAGTTGAGCGGAAAAAAATTGGTTAGATGATAAAAATTGTACTTCTTACATTTATTTTTTCAGGCATCCAGCTTCTCATTCCATAAGGGGGAAAAAATTGTTGTGCCATTCTAAAATCAAATAAATTACAATGTAATTGAATATTTATTATATTTTATTTTTTCAATGCCTGCTGAACTATTTCACACCCTTGAATATCTTGGTAATTCTCATACAATTTGGCCTTTCCTTCCCTAAGTTCAGCTTCCCTGCTGGGAATTTCAAGCCAGGTAAGCAACACAATTTCCCAGCCTTCTCATTCTTTTTCTTCTCTTTCTGCTCAAGCTTCTTTTGTGACTCTTTTTCGAAGGCTTCTCACAGTAAATCCATCCATTTTTTACTACCCATGTCCAAATTATGCCTCTTTTCAAAGAGCCTGCAGGCTAGTGTCCTCCTCCATTCTATGTCATCTTTCTTCCCAGTTCATTTTCCTGAGGTAATTGAACTGTGACTTCCTGCAGTTTCTTCCTTTTCACAATTTCCTGAGCTTTTTGTCCTGGATTTTCCTCTTCAATTTCTCTAATTTTCCCAACGCCAACTGTGATTGCTCTGAACTCAATTTCATTCTCTTCAAGCTCAAGAAGTTGCTCCAATTCATCATCTTCCTCCTTTGCTCTCCGTGATACTTGGCCCACAGCATCAACAGCGTATTGTTCTATTGAATAGCTAGGTACAAGGTCGGTGAAGGGGGAGAAGAGGAGAAGGGTAGTGATGATGAATCAATGAGCGAGGATAGAGAGCAGGCAGAGAAGATAATGTGAGAAGACGATGGTATAAAAAAATGAAGTGGCTGAGAGAGCATAAATGAGCAAAAGAGAAGAAAGTCTAAGAGAATAAGGAAAGAAAACTCTTTCACGGTAGTGCCACAGAAAAGAGGAGACCAAGAGAGTAGGAAATTAGGAAATACGGTTGAAATATGCAATGGAGGAGTGAAAAATTTTTGTGATGATGTCTATTTATATCGGTTATTTTTTTTTGTTTCAGATCCTATTTTTTAGGTTGGTTCTAAGAGGAAGGACAATGGATCTAGAAACAGAGAGAGGCTAACTAACTAACTATCCTAAGAAAATGCATCTTTATTCTTTTTAGATTTCTTCCATAATTACCTTTTATTTTGCCTTTTTCTACTTAGAATTATCATAAATTCTTATTTGCACTTGTATAGGCATGATATCCTTACATTCCTTGCCTTTATCTGTCTGCATCATCTTCCTTTAGTTCTGCTGGGCAAATTGGGATTCCTATTCTGTGACATGTTTTATTAATAGGAGCTATGACATGTACAAGTACCTGTCCAAAAATATGACTCTTCTTTAATTGTATATCAAATGCAGTGACACTTCTGCCTCTATCTGTCTTAGGCTTGCATTACCATCTACTTGAAATGATGGTAGAAAGCAATTACAAGCGCTCTTTTTATTGGTCCTCTTTAGTCCCTATTATACGTAGCTGGTTAAAAATTATAAAAGAACCATATGAAAGTCTACTAGAGCTGACATTTCCATTTGAAACTGATTATTTGATTGTAAAGGCAGATGCTTCATAATTACAATGGGGAGCTATATTTTGATCGGAACCAGATGAATATTGTTCAAAAAATGAACAAAATATTTGCAGATATAGTTGTGGGAAATTCAAGGAACAAGGCTTAACATCATTAGATTTTTTAGTAATTGGAGTTATGAATGACTAAATTCATTTTGCTTATTTTTAATCAAATAAATTGAGCTTGTTTTCATAACTATCATGCCCATTATCATAATTTTGATTGGTTTGTGTAATAATAATCATTTAAGTGGAACGTAGTATTAGTGTTTATGGGTTGATATGGTTTTCGTGCATGTATCGGATTCTTTATGCAGTATTTTTGCCCATGATGATGGATGTATGATTTTATTTTCGCTGTATGGATAAATGTAGTAGCTTCCGCAGGTATCTTTGATGGTTGCATTGGGTCCTAGTTGGCTTCCTTTCGAAGCCAACGTTGTATCGGAGATACAACATCGGTGCCACCCGTGAATTATTGTGGAGAATGGGATCTTGTGTGGTTATTTTATGTATATTGTCGTTATCTGTACAGGGTTTGTATTTGACAGACGTCCGTTTTATAGACGAAACTTTACCGAATTTTTTGTAGAATTTTCAGTCCATCACACTTACAATCCCTAAACCTTTAGAATCATTTATAAATCTTCAAAACAAGGATCTCATTGGCTAATCCCAACTATAGGTGAAGCGATTTCAAATCAAGGGCTTCTCCCCCACTTATTTCAAGGGCAGCCACTTACCGTGATGCAAGAATAGCAAAATCCTAACCTTCCTCAAAAACATTATATTCTATGCGAACTTACCAAACCCATTAGGGATCAATCTAAATGACAGTGAAGTCAATTGCCCCATTCAACTCCCCGAACTACCTTTATATCTCATTCTAACGATCACAAGTCTCTTTCCCAAGCTAAACGATGCTCGGACACTACAATCCTCGAAAAATAATGTTGGGCGGATCACTTAGTAAATTCGGTTAACCCCAAAATGACCAATACACTTCTTACGACACTAATCGGTCTTCCCAATTGGACATTCGATTAACAGTCATTGCATTACATGACTTAATCCTCAAATAGAGTAAACACCCCATACTCTCGTGAATTCATCGACGAGGTCCTCACAAAATTGGTCTAATCATGACCAAATGATCCAACCCATATAGGTCACAGATATGCCAATAAATCTGAAACCCTAACAACATTGTTGAAACCTGTAATACCCGTGTCTTAATCCTAAATGTTGCCACGAGCATGGGTTTCAATTATCCACAATCAATGCTATGAATACAAATTGATCTTAGAAATTACCAATCCATTTACTATTCCCACATATCAAACCATCTATTTTTCGAGCAACCTAGTTCTAAGCTATTCACAAATGACCTTATCCGTTAATCTCACTTCCCCAAAGGTTCCAAGGTATTCTCAACAGTACCTGACCAAAGCTCCTATAATCCATATAAAATCCTCAGAGGCTAGTGCCAATTCCAATCCAACTTCAATTCACCCATTAAAAGCAAATCAACTTGATCCATTTCCCTAAATGTACATTCTCAAAACTTATACAACTGGTTCCTTAGTGACCACCAAATGACTTTAAAAGGATAGTCTTATTTACTAGTTAAACTTAACACCTATCCCCGATTTGATCAACTATGCCCCCTTCAAAATTTAGAACCTAATTACAAGGTACAATAATCTATCAATACCATTTACACCAACATCCACGAACACATTTTTCAATTCCAACAGGATTCGCATCACCCAAAAATTCATGCATTTAATCACTTACCAAATCTATCGCAAATCGACATCCTTAAATTCACTATCCGAAAATCGATCCCAACTCACATAGACTTCGAGACATTAATTCCACTTATCCGCCATACTGACTAAATTGATCAAACCTAAACTTCAAACCAAAACCAATCAACTTAGGCCTCAAATCCATACCAATTACCTTAAGCACTAAATCGGTACCAATCAATTTGGAATCTTAAGGTGCCTCCTCAGACATTTCACAAGGAATTCCCTCATCGGGTAAACTCAACGCCTTATTCTTCATCGATCACCAACTATCCCTTTCCCTCTTCGTCATAAGCCCTTCAATTGTCGTTAGGATAGGGCTCTCAAGGACTGGCTCGGCGCAAAAACCAAAGCCACGTAACGTTATCGTATTAATTCTAGTACATTAATTATCCACACTACCCTTGCCTCACTTCAACCTAAAACAATCAACGTCAGTCAACCTAAACATTAAGTCCTAACTTAATTCTAATCTAACTTATGCAAATTAAGATATCTAGGACTATCCATTCTAATTTAATCATCCTATGCCTACATCCTCTTATCCGATCAAGCATACTCTATTCTATCAATCTTACTCTATCCTAAATTTTTGCATACGATTTAAATCGAATATAAGGTATCTCTTTTCTCTGATATCAATTGTGACGGAACGATTATTTTTCTCTAATAACCTCCGTCAATATACATCCAAACTAATGTTCATAATTAAATAATATGAAATTTCTGTAAAAAATCGGGCAGAGTTTTCTCTAAAAATTCGCTAAAATTATAAATACAACCTGTATAAATAACCCTGTATGAAGCATATATAAACAACAAGACTTTAAAATTTTCTCCTCAACACATACATAGGTTCCACAAAAGTCATTTTATCCATGGCTCCAACACAGTATACACAACTACCACATTGGATCAAAAATAGAGATATTACCTAGGCCTAAACAAATTCACAAATTAAAATAAATATAGAAGTAGAACTAAATCCATAAATAACCTGCTGAAGCATAACAAGAATCCACAACCAAGCATGACTTATTATATACAATATAATCTAGCTCGACTATTTACATTTGATTACAATAAATGTATCCCAAACTTTAGACTTCCGAAGTCCAACAATCTCCTTAAACGAGTCCTTCGTCTTACTCTAACTAATCGGATATCAGCTTGTAACTCTTATTTGCAAGAAAGAAGAAACAAAAATGAGCTAATAGCACAACAAGTACGTCAAATCAAAGTAATAATTAATGATAATAGAATATAACAGAAGAGATACATGTAAACAGGAAAGGAATACATAAACAAAACTTGATTAGGCATGCTTGGGTGCAATTTTCTTTTCTCTTTCATTCTTATTTTCTTTAAGACGTAATTTAAGTATGATTATTCATCTTTACGGATCAGAGTCAATAAGCCTTACTAACTAAAGGTGCGGGAGAACGAGAACAGAGACATATCATCTATATGGCCTAAAGGTATAAGCTCCTATTATCAACCCAGAGGCGGGCCATCTACATATCTTGCCTGTAGATAGGCCATAATCATATGTCTCCATGTTCCCCGAGGCCCAGAGGCAGTTCTCATCCTTCCACAATAATATTCTAAGGTATGCCATAGATATCACCTGCTCCAATAAGCAGTCAGAATACGTGGCCAAGGTAATCCTTGAGTTTCTACCGTGATGTAAATAGCCAACCAAGGGATATTACCTTCATATCAAATTTCATGATCCTAGTTTTATAATTTCTTATTCATTTGAGGAAAGATCTACCATATTTCCATTCACATGTCTCCATCCAGGAGAACGAATCAATCACATTTCACATTGTGGTCTTTCCTCCAATTGCATATCCGATTATTATCTTTCCTTTGAACTTAAGGTTTTTCACAAATCAATTTGAGTGCGTGGATATCATAATGCATAGGAAGGATTAGAATTCCTTAACATCAAGAGCAGATTGACTTTGAAAGCTTTCGGACGTGGATTTCTTTCACAAACGTATATATCAAAGCTTCCACATTATTCGATTGGACTTATACATATATACATATCATTTAACTAGCAATTAGACAAGGAAAATCATGCAAAATATCATCTGAAATCCCTGGGTAAACAGTACCCGTGAACAGTGCACGGATGTCACATATTGGTTTATTCTCAAAATTTTGGGCACCCAACGGTTAAATTATCGAACCCAAGGCATAGGTAAGTATAATCCCAAGTCAATTTATATATTAAACCCCAAATCGAAACTCAAACGGTGTCCGGGTGTGGAAACGAATTTTCACCTTAAACGACAAATTCGGATACCCAATTGATAAAATTACACGTCCAAGTCATGGGCAACCGTAGTCTAGTCCCTAATTAAGCTAAAGGCCCAACAATTTGTGGGTTTCATAACCGGGCGTGGGTATTAGGGTTTCCTTGTCCGAAAACTATCACATCTATATATTTGAGCACCAAATTCACATATATGTATGTCTAGGACTTGAGAATCATAAAATATAAACTCAATTGGGTATCATAATGATGATACCCAAAAAAATAAGACAAAAGTGTATGAAATAAAAGAGAAGATAATTAGTGTACTTGTCTCGTCCCGATCTATCATCTTTTTAACTAGCTCTCGAATAGGTTCAAACTCATGGGCCTCCATCTTCTTCTTCTCTCTCTTCCTCCTCCCTCTCTCTCTCTATTATATCTCCTGGAAACGGCCAAAAATGGCCAAAATGAACCCTCAAGCGAAATAAATACCTCGACTGGCGCTCGAGCGCCAGTTGGGCCGTACTCAGGCACACCGTGCTGCCAATGCCATGCCTCGAGCGCTTGTCAAGCACCCTTCGAGAGAGGCATTCTGTTTTTCATGCCCTGGTGGTGCTCGAGCTCTACTCAGGCACAGGTCGGGCGAACATCAAGCACGCGTCGAGCCTATAGCAAGCCTTCTTCATTCTTTCATCGTTCGAGACCCGTTTTGACCATTCTAACTAAATTTTTCACATTCTTGGACCCTAATTCATAATATATAATCTTAATAGGTCATGATTATCATAATTTAAAATTTAAAATCTTATTTACCAATCAACATTTCTCAGTTTACAATTTTAGTCCCCGATTTTACCAATTCTAGAACTTTAGACTTTATAATCCAATTCCTTTCGTACCTTTTCACCACAATTTACTTATTTCAACTTAATTACCTTAAAATTATCATATTTTAAAATTTTAAAATCTCACCACCCATATTAACCATATCTTAGAAACCAATACTTTACGGGGCCCAACTTTCTCTTTCTACTTTCGAATTTAATTTTTCACATTCTAAACGTAATCTTTGATCATTATTAATTTAATTACACCCTAATTATCATATTTTAGAACTCGGGTCGTCACAATCTCAGTTATTATCATCCACCTCAGTCAATTACTAACTTCCTCGGTTATAGTCATATTTTTTCCACGGTCATTATCAACTATCTTCTTTAGCCATTTTCTTGTTAAAGACGGTCAACGATTTTATCTGGTCAAATTTTTATTCTTTTATTTACTCCGGCAATTATGCTATGTAGGCTAACCTTTCCATTAAGCCAGATAGATTAAGTCATAAAAACCTGATCCTCATACTTCTAGTTCAATTAACTAATTGATTTTTTTTTCCATAATGAAAATCTCTACACCCATTTCATGGGCTTGGGCCAAAATTCATGTATATGAACTTACATGTAAATATCATGTACAAGGAATTAAACTTATAACTATAGACCGAATCATAATATCTGAATCTTCTGTACCAATTTTTAACTGATTCAAATATTAAGATTTTAACCTATTTTATTTAATGGTGAGGGTTATTAAATGCCGCAAAGCAATCATGTACGATTTTTTTCCCCCTGTTTTCACGGGTTATGAGATCCAAAGGGATCATGCTTTTCATTCTTATAATAATGACAAAGATATTATACTATCTATTGTAATTTGTCCTCAATTAGAAGATTATGTGCTACTTTTTTATATTCAATAAACAGTACATAAAGTATGAACTGTTTTAACATGAAATACAATGCTACGTTTTAAGATATCATTCACCATTAAAAATTAATGCATACCTTTAAACCTTTTAATATAAATCCTGTAAACCAGAGCAATTAATAAGATCTTAAAATATATGAGATTTACTCTTGAAATATTCTTCTACGCTCAACTTAAAACTTTTCTATAAAAATGAAATATAATCACAAATTTCAGATAAGAGAGTGAGAGAGAGTTTGAGTCTTAGAAGGCTTTGCTCCATAATTAGTTGAAGTTGCATGCGTCTCAAGGTTTAGAACTCTGTCAATAAATTTTCTCTACTCGATTCAAGTCCCTAATGATTGAGAAAACTTAATATATTTATAACCTTATTACTAATCAGTATATCTTTCTACAAATAGGATGACTGTGTATTAATTAAAATATTATGATTGTTAGAAATTAAATAATCCAACTGTTATATAAACTTATAACCATTCATAGTTTATTTAAATACTTTGTCAAGTCCTTGTGGTCGGCTTTGAAATTAGCTACCACTCAGTTGATTACCAATGCAAAGTCATATATAAATAAAACATTCTTACAGAGCAGTCTCTTACTAATTTCAAGTCAATTAAGAAAGTTTCATACTTAGCCGTATTGTTAGTTATCAAGAATTCAAATATAATTAAGTATTTTAGCTCTATACCATCCAAACAGGTCAGGATTATTTTTACTCCACTGCTTGCTTGACAAGAAACTCCATCAATGTGAAGGGTTCAACGAGTTAACAAGTTGTGGTGAGACTCCAATAATTATTCTTTTGTGGTCTATTTTAGTGAAACCAAGATGGTTGTTTCAATAATAAAGTCTAGGATGGCTTGTGCTTTTATTAAAGGCCGAGTTCAAAACTCTATGTCAAATTCACCTAGCTTAATAGACCACTTAATTAATTGTTTAGATGTTTGTAGCTTTTGGAGGATCTTTTTTAAAGTTTGGTCATTCAATACCACTATATTGTGTGCTTGGAAGTGGGGCTTGTTTTTTTGGTGGCGGACTAAGGCTAATGTAGTATTTTCCATTTGAGTATATCGGGCTTTAGAATCCGTCAAAATCTTGCAATATAATACAATGACATCTAAACTCTTAATTCTTCTCTAACTAGAAGAGTACTCAAAGTCGTGTCTGAAATGGCAAGTTTTAAGTCTCTACCCTTCTTAAAGCAGGTCAATAAGGATGGATGTGCAAGATATTCATTTAGATCCAAAAAAAACTTGCTGACACTCATAAGTTCAATTGAATCGATTCATTTTGGCTCTTCCCAATACTTTAAAACATGACAAATATTTTTCTACTGATTTGGCCACAAATCGGGACAACACTATTGACCATCTTATATGTAACGACCTAGATTTTTGAACATAAGAAATTTCTGATTATCAAATCCTTATAAATCGTTGACCGGAAAAATATAATAAGAAAAGTAAATCGGCCTTAAGATGAAATCAAGTTCGGCCCTTCCTTAATGAAAATCCAGTCTGGAATATTCCTTAAATCCAGTCCAAAATTCCTTAATGAAAATCCAGTCCGGAATTCCTTAATGAAAATCCAGTTCAGATTTCCTAAATCCAGTCCGGAATTCCTTAATGAAAATCCAGTCCGGAATATTCCTTAAATCCACTCCGGAATTCCTTAATGAAAATTCAGTCCGGAATATTCCTTAAATCCACTCAGGAATTCCTTAATGAAAATCCAGTCCGAACTTCCTTAATGAAAATTCAGTCCGGATTTCCTTAATCCAGTCCGGATTTCCTTAATGAAAATCCAGTCCGGAATATTCCTTAAATCCACTCTGGAATTCCTTAATGAAAATCCAATCTGAAATTCCTTAATGAAAATCCAGTCCGGATTTCCTTAATTCACTCCGGAATTCCTTAATAAAAATCCAGTCCGGAATATTCCTTAAATCCACTCTGGAATTTCTTAATGAAAATCCAGTCCGGAATTCCTTAATGAAAATCCGTCCGGATTTCTTTGATAAAAATCAGTCCGGATTTCCTTTGATGAAAAATGAGTCCGGATTTTCGTGATAGAAGAAGTCCGGATTTCCGTGATAAAAGAAGTCCGGATTTTCGTTGATGAAAAACGAGTCAGGTTTTTCGGGATGAAAAGAAGTCCGGATTTCTTTGATAAAAATCAACTCCAGCCATGAAAGGACGAAGTAGAATTGTGTGAAATAAGGCCGTAGTAGCCTTGAAGGCCGGAGTGATTTGTGTGAGGCCAAAGTAAGATTGTGGGAGAAGAAAGCCGAAGTTGATATTGATGAAGGAGCCGAAGTGATAATGATAGAAAGACTTAACCGGTCAAGGAAAAATTAATGACTCAGGGCTTTGGAAATGCACGGCCATAAATAATCTAACTAATCCCAAAACTCTTTGGAAAATGTAGAATCATAAATCACACTCCTTGAAAAATGAAGAGCCATAAATGACGGCCACCAAAACCAACGGCTATAAATAACGATGCACTCAGTAGAATTTCCTAGTAAAGAAAAGTTCAAGGCAAAGAAAAAGGAATCCAGGCAAGATACTCACCCCTGTTTTTAAGTTCATGATTATGCATGATTTCTACGCTAGCGTATCTGATATTATATGAACTTATATGATGTTATTCTGTTCCTTTTATATCTGTTGTTTGAAATATGATTATTGTTCAATAATTGCATATTTAAGGAAAAGACTTTATGATGTTTGGTTTTGTTCTGCTGGAAGAATGATTTTCTGTCGATTTAAATGAACTGTGATAATTGTATCATTAAAGAAAAGAACTCCCTCCAAAAGAATTCTAGTCTTTTTATGAACAAAGTACTTCGTCCTCTTTTGAAAAGTACTCTGATTTTGAAGAAAAAGAACTCCGGTCTTTACGTCTTTAAGAAGCACTCCGTCTTTAAGAAGCACTCCGTCTGTTTGAAGAAAAAAAACCATTCCGTTCTTTTAAGAAAAAAAACACTCCGATTTTTAGCCCTCCGGATTTTTAAGAAAAGAACTCCGATTTTAGTACTCCGGATTTTAAGAAAAGTCACTCCGGTTCTAGAGCTCCGGATTTTAAGAAAAGTCACTCCGGTTCTAGAACTCTGGATTTTTTTTAAAAGAAAAGTCACTCCAGACTTTAGAGCTTCGAAAATTCAAAGAAAATGAACTCCGGATTTTAGAGTTTCGAAAATTGAAAGAAAATGATCTTCGGATTTTAGAGCTACGGAAATTAAAAGAAAATGAACTCCGGGTTTTAGAGCTTCAAAAATTGAAAGAAATGGAACTCCGGATTTTACAGCTTCGGATTTTGAAATAAAAGGAGCTTCATATTTTAGAGCTCCGAATTTTGAACAAAAAATCACTCCGAATTTTAAAAAGAAAGGCACTCCGGATTTTGAAAAGAAAAGCACTCCGTCCCTTTTAAAAGAAAAGCGCTCCGTTCTGTTTGAAAAGAAACTCCGGCCAACAGTAGAAAAAAAGAGAACTCCGGCTTTTTACTCCGACTTTTTACTCCGGCTTTTGATAACAACTCATAATCCAAGAACTCCGGCCTTTAACAAAAGAACTTCGTTTATTGTAAAAGTACTCCGACTTTGTAAAAAAGAACTCCGGACTTTTGATGAAAAATACTCCGTCCTTGTTATTGAAAAAGAACTGCGGATTATTAAATTTCGGCTTTTGAAAGATGAACTCCGGCTTTTGATGAGAAAGGATATATGGACTTCAAATGTTGAAATTAAAGAACAAAGGTTATAAGAATAAGGAAAATGTATATAATACGGATAGCAAGTGGAACTCTATGACTCCGACTTTTGATCTATGATGTATGGCCATTAAAGAACACGTACCAAGAATCGAGTTTTCATTAAACTTGCTATTAAAGATGAATGAAGGATATTGGAGTGACACTCGAGGATTGCCTCCTGGGCCACGGGATGGGACTTTCTGGTGGCATAAGAACTATGGACTACGGCCCCGTATGTCGGGTTAAAGGCATTACCTCCCGCCCCGGGGAGCATAATGAGGGGATACGGCTTTAGGTTGTGGGGTTACACACAACCCGTCCTCGATGTTGTCCACTCCCGTCCCGTCCCTAAAGATGATAAGAATTCTCAATGGTTTTTATGAGTTTTCAAGACAAGAAAAAGATTAAGAAAATTCCTTGATGATTTTTGTATGCTAAATTATATTCGCTTATATGTATATGTTATGTTCTCTGTTTTATACATGTGAGTATTTTGTTGGGTTTTATAGCTCATTCTTATTATTTTCAGATGAAGAAAGGCTTATGGATGACGAAGTTGAGTAAGGCTCTATGAAGTAGCTAAACGATGTAGATGACCAGAGCGATTCTTTGGAAGAGTTTAATTTATTTTCCTTTTTATGTTTTGAGAAGACTTGTAATATGATTCCGCTGTTTGAGAATCTATGGATGTTGTCAGAATGTTTCCGTGATTTTTTTTATGGTTAATTGAAAGGTTAGTAAACATCACAGACTTTTACATCCAACTAAATGTTGGCCGGACTGGTGTGAAATTTATCGGAAGGCCAACTCATGTAGTTCGGCCTCATCAATCTTGTGTAAATGAAAAGGGAAAAAATTTTATGTTCATATTTAAGACCTAACGGTGACTTTATTTGAAAAATTAAGTACGGGCCGTCACATTATAAATCGTTAAATTCCGTTGACAAACCTTAGTAGCTTAATGTCCATAATGACTTTAGTTTTGTTAGGATAGGATCTATGTCACAATGAGTGACTATGAAACTTGAAACTTCCTTGAAGTGACCCTGAACATGCACTTAGTGTGACGAACCGACTTTTCTGATCGAAATTCAGTAGAGTTCTGACAGTATAATAGTCAGAAATACATGCGGAAGCATATACATCCATCAAGACAGCGGAAATTATACTACGTATACATCATCATCTTCATCACCAAAATAATATAAAATATACTCCGTCAAAAATACAAAATCTCAAAACTAAGTCCAAATGACTTTTCTACTAAGATTTGCAGCCTAACCAACTCCGAAACTCTACTTAAACTACTCGGGTATATGGGCGTGCTCATCTGGAGGAAAGAAAGTCGTAAGTGTGAGGGAGATAATCAGTAAGTACAATAAAATCAAGACAATAATCGATATATGCAATATAAAACAGAGGGAGAATATAGAAGTATCATGAAGATGTATAAACATAAAATATGATCAAATACTATTTTCAGAATGCATTTATCTTCCCTAATTTACTTATCTTTCTTTTAATTTTAAAACATGTATAAACTTATTTACTTTATGGACTAGGGCCAGTTGGCCTTACCAGCTAATGGAGTAAATGACTGAGGAATGGAATATGTATGTCCCCACACATTCTAAGGCGCTAACCACGAACTTTATATTTAATATTCTGTTGTGGACGGTATACCTTTCACCCAATATAGTGGGTTAGATAACAGATAATAGATACAGCATCAGAGCATCTCCCGTGTTCTATGAGCATTCCTCAATCTGCTACTCTAATATCCTAAGTATGCAACCGAATATTACTTTCTGAAATACAAATCCTTGATCAAGACTCTTAATTGTTTATTCTTAGGGGAAGGTTCCACTAGAAATTTATACAGAAGATTTTACTCTTTATAGAACGAATCATCAGATATAACATATTAGAGTTCTCTTCAGATACTTTACATACTTTTATAATTCTTTGATACGGATACAGATAATTAATTTCTTATTATTTTTTGCCTTCACATACTTTCAATTATATGCATAAATCAACTTAAAAATTGAAATATGTAAGAAACTCTTACCATGGTGAGCCAAAAAAAAATTTAGAGCTTTCGGACAATAAATACCTTCCTAATTGCATATAATATGGTTTTCGGAGCTTATACATGGTAACGTATTTAACGTACATGTGACTAAATATTACTATTCATGTCCAACAATATTTTTAGAGTATATAAAATTAACATATATCAAATATATGTACATAATTATTAAATATACGGAGTACCCGTATTCATAAAGTTAGGGTTACAAATTCTAAAACAAAATCATTTATAAATTACAATTAATTCGGATAAAGCCAAAGGGGGCGCAGGTTAGGGTTCGACGTTCAAAAATCAGTCAAAATTAAGAAATCGAATATGAAATGAACATACATGCATACTCAAGTCATGGGTAATACAAAATATAAATTTAATCGTATATCAGAGCGAGGATATCCGAAAAAAATTGAACAAAAGTGTAGAGAAACGAAAGAGGAGGGTGTGGGTGTACTTGTATCGACCCGATGTATAACTTTTCTAACTAGCTCGAGCTCGAAAATGGACTCAGGAACCTTGATTTCATCTTTCTCTCTCTTCCTCTCTGTGATCTCTCTCTCCTCTCTCTCTGGATTGTTGGAAAATGACGCGTAAAATCTCGAATGCGTCTTTAAAAATAGATTGGCGCTTGAGCACTAATCAAGCGCCAGCATACCTAAAGGGCCACACTCGAGCGCTCATCGAGTGCCCATCAAGTGGGCGATTCTACCAACTTATGCCCTGGACACGCTTAAGCGTGGCTCGGGTATGAGCGTTCTGCCTAACCGCTCCCTAGGCGTGCCTTGGGCGCCACCCAGGTGCCAAGCCTCCTAACTCCTCTTTTGCTTCTGAAGCTAAATTTTTGCGTACATTCAAACCTAATTTTGATTATATTATTTTAATTATCTCCTAATTATTGTGTTTGAAATCTGAAACCTCACGACTCTCTCACTTAGAAAATTTCATCCTCAAAATTAGTGAATCATAATACCTAAACGAGAAGACATACTTTGAAATAAGTGGGGATACTTATCCCGAATCTTATCCTCTCTCCCCCATGTCACTTCCTCGCAGGAATGGTTCTTCCACGTCTACTCAGACTAGCCATCGGTGTAAGAGTGATACACTGTACTGAATTTCAGGTTCGTCCTTAACTCCTGGTGTATACTTTTTCAGAACTTAGAGATGAATCGTAGATCAAGATCGGACATAATAGACGCTGGCACACCCTGCAGTCTAACAATCTCATTGATGTAAAATTGCGCTAGATGATTACGGGAATACGTTGTCCGAATGGCTAAGAAATAAGCCGATTTCGTTAGCCGATTCACAATGACCAAAATTGCATCGTGATTCCTCGGAGTCTTAGGCAATCCAAAAATAAAATCCATAGAAATGTCTTCTTATTTCTAGCTTGAAATGGGCAAGGGCTGCAACAATCCTAACGGCTTTCTCCTCTCAACATTCAGCTACTGACAAATAAGATATCGGCCCACAAAAGTAACTATTTCCCTTCGCATGTTTCTCTAACAGAACATCTTACTCAAGTGTTGGTACATCTTATTAATTCCCACGTAGATGGTGTATCTAGTACAACCATCCTTCTTTATGATTTTCTCTTTCAGATCCTTATTGTCAGGTACACACAAACAATCCCGAAAGCACAAGACTCTATCAACACAGACACAAAAATCTCTCTGGGAGTCTCCACTAAGAGCCGAAAACTCTGTCGAATTTTTAGCAAAAAATATAGTCCGTTACAGTAATCAAGTTGATACAAAAGTTTATACAATCTCCTATACAATATACAAAATACATTCAAACGATTCCAACATCCAACAACATACAACAACCTCATACAAAACTACACAGGATCCAATTTATCACGTATTATTTATGGTCCAATGCTGTGTATTTAAACACAATATTGGCCAAAGAGAAATGACACTATGTACTTATTACAAACCACAATAGCCTACAGAAGTATATATACATCCAAATACAACAAAAATTGAACAATCTAATCATTAGTCATATATATACAATATACATTAACAAGTGTGATGGAACGGATTATTTTTCTCTAATAATAATCTTCGTCAATAAATAGATAAACTGATGCCCTTAACAAAATAATATAAATATCTGTCAAAAAATGGGCAGAGTTTCCTCAATAATTGAACAAAAATCATAAAAATAACCTACTTAATTAAAACTATACAGGCATATAAATGTCCAAACTTTAATATTTTTAACTGCAACATATACACAGGACCCACATTCGACATATCATTCATAACTCCAACACATCATATCCTATCCAGTAATTCACGTAATAATTTTTCTTATATCCCAAACTTAATTTTTATCAGTATTAATTTAGATATCCCTTAATTATCATGTTTTGAAGTCGGAACCTTACAACTCTCCCCCACTTATAAAAATTTCGTTCTCGAAATTTAACGAAACTATTTACCATAAGGAAAAAAAATGGAGATATTTGCTTGGAATTTTCTCCTCACACTCCCATGTTGCTTCTTGAAGCAAATGATTCTTCCAGAACACTTTCACCAGCGAAATAATCTTCATATGCAATATTTGGTCCTTTCGACCCAAAATCCACACTGACTCCTCAACGTAAGATAAATCTTTGTCAATTGTCAAGTGTTCAAACTCAATAGCGTGCATGAGATCGTGGACATACTTCCGAAATATCGATACATGAAATACATCGTAAATATCTGCCAAATTAGGTGGCAACGCTAATCTGTAAACCACCCCCCCCCAATCCTCTCTAAAATCTCAAAAGGGTGAATAAAGCATGGTTTTAATTTTTCTTTCACTCTAAATCTATACGTCCCCTTAGATGGTTAGACTTTCAAAAAGATATAATCCCCCACCTCAAATTTTAACTCCGATCTCCTCCAATTTGCAGAACTTTTCTGCCTACTTTGAGCCACTTTCAAATTCTCATGAATCAATTTAATCTTCTCCGTTATTTCCTTAATAATATCAAGGTCCAAAATTTTCTTGTCTCCTGTTTCCTCTCAATGTATCGGCGATTTACATTTTCCTTTATATAAGGTTTCAAACGGTGCCATACCTATACTCGCCTAATAACTGTTATTGTACATTGTGGATTAAATCTGAAAAGTCTCAGAAAACAAGCATTGAATGAGACTAAGCAAATCGAGAAGGTCAATGAGTGCAAGGCCCAAAACAATGGCCCCAAAGAGAAAAGGAGGAGGACAGGGAAGAAGATGGACGGATTGTGTCTTGGCTGCCCTGGACAAAACTTAAAAGCCAGCGGGTGGCGCCGCGATGCCCGACTTCAACGCCGTGCTCCTTATTTTATTA
>JAODPA010066481.1:0-10901 GCA_025585075.1 Nepenthes mirabilis | reverse complement strand
GTTGAGGTCTATATTTTATGGAGAAATATTTATAATCATGTAACTATTATATGGTGTTATATCAAGGGATATCACGACGAGGGACGCTGGATTTGGCATGTTTAGACAGTTGGGGATTCTCTATTCAAAGAGTTGGGAATTCTCTTAGGCTGGTTCTTATATAGAGAATTTAGGATTCTCTTCGGTTAGCACCTATATTGAGAGTTAGGAATTCTCATATGGGATTTTACTGAGATATTTGCACACCTCCATGGCAAAGTATTAAAAAATTATGAATTTAGTTACATGTTAAATTTATAAGCGTCGATTACCTCATAATAGTTATCCAACTATTAAAGGCATAAATATGTGGCCTTCGACTTTCAGTGATAAAATAAGATATGGGGAGATTGTGAGTTATCTCTTGTAGTAGAGACATATATTGTGATATATTCAATGAAACCTATGTCATTATTGAGATTTAAATTTAGTGAAATCCCTATTATATTCGTGATATTTAGGTTCGATGGAACCCATGGATTTGGCGCTCTTCGTAGATATTCTAGAGTCATGGTTATGACAAGTGATAGAGTCTCAAATAGAGTACTATTAAGTTGTCTATCCTTGATATTGTTTTGCTTGCATTGGTATTTGTATATGAGATGATTGTTTATGTAATATTTTTTATTATATCACTTATTGGATATTTTAATTATCTTTATATTTTTTTGGTTTCAAATTAGTACCAGATGGATAGAACTAGCTAATGATCGAGTTTAATTGGACTGCTTAAATGATAAGGATCTCAAAACTTAAATGTCTTATGTAGAGTTGCTAAATATTTACATCTGTAGACACTGATAATTTTGAGATAATGTTCACGGGATAGTTTCCCCATTATTGATTGTAATGTATAACAGACTTTATTATTATACTATTCATTTAATGATGATTTTTTATAATTATCATTGATATAATTATTTATGAGATTATTTATAATTATTTATAAGATTTTGAAGTCATTGTAACGGTTTGGGTTCATAATCGTTGTCCAAGTCTGGATCACCACAGTAACAAACTTATTTATGAAGAAGCTAACATGAATTAGATGAAGAAACTCATATTTCATTAAATGTATGATAAAATTGGCCATGTCCAAAGAATTTTCAAATTAATTAAATGAGGTTAGAAAAAATTTTCACATTTTCACACTTTCCAAAATATGCATGCATGCACTTAACCTAAGCATGAATGCACCCCACCTACAAGCAACATGCACGAGTGAGATACTCATAGTAGCATATGTGACATTGGCTCTAGAAGTCAAGTTTGTTCTTGACCGAAACTCATTTTTTAAAGGTTGGGTTAGCACTTTTGATGAGAAATGGGTTAAACTGATATTAGTCTTAAAAAAACTCACGTTTGACTATTTTTTTTTTATAAAACTAGAGACCATTCCTTTTAAGTATTGCACCTCATTTGCAAGACTTTCAAATCCAAAATCTTACTCGAGATTTCCTAAAAGATGGCTCACGGCAATGAGGCCAAACATGGGCATGTTGGCAATACGAATGACGTGCAGGATCAAATCTTGAATGGAGGTAAGATACGAAAGACAGATCTAGGCATCATTCTAGAGTGCCAAAGTTGTTTCCTGACTTGATGTTCAATATTCTTAAAAAACCTCTTAGACTTTGCATAAATGGCCCTATCTTTTGGATACTGTTACTCACCTGAGTCCTCTCATTTGTTGATGTCTAGGTTTACTAGATTTAAGTTGAGGATAATCAGGGGATGTTGCAAAACATACGGTAGTGGTACAAGTAGGTTCAGATCTTATGGGGGAAGACAATGCAGATGCTCCACAACCGTAATGTAGTGATTTCTCGATGTTAACTCAATATAATTGGGGCAAATGTGCCCGACCTTACAAAAACCAAAACATGTGGCTACACATTTGTGACTGACAGTATTTTCTGTCGAAAATCCGACAAAGTTTTGTTTATAGTACGGATATCCGCCAAGACAAAACCTATACAAATTCCTATACAACAACCACAAAATAAACACTACACACACACACAGGATCCCAACTGTCACAATAACAACAGGTAGCACTGACTTTATAACTCCGGTACAATATTAGTTCAGATAAGATGCCAATTAGGTAACCAAATATAAACATAAAAACCTACGAAAGTACAAAAATTTATCATATACTGCGAAAAATTAAACTATGTAACCATCATCATCACATACATCAGTAACTATGAATATCAAAATAAATAATACAAATTCTCCGTCTCATACAAAATCATAAAATTAAGTACCAAAAAACTCTGCAATCAATATCTACTGCCTATCCTATGCCTACGGCCTACTCGGACTCGTCAGGTATAAGCATACTCATCTAGAAGGAAGAAAGAAGTAAGAGTGAGTCAAATACTCAACAAGTGTAATATAAACAAATAATAAGCAATATATACTTAAATGAAATAGAAATGGGATGGGAGTAATAAATAGGGATGCATGAAGATATGAAACATAATTTAATACTCTTATCGATTTATATTTATCTTTGTGGATCAGAGCCAATATACCTTATTAGTTAAAGGTGCAGGAGAACGAGGAAAGGATCATAATACCCCCCATGATTTAAGGTCGTGAGCTCTTATTTTACACCCAGAGGGGGGTTGTCTACATATTATGCTTATAGACAAGCCAATAACAATGTGCCCCCATGTCCCCTGAGGCCCAAAGGTAGTTCATCGTCTTTCCGCAGTATTATCTTAAGGCTTGTCAAGGGTATCACCTGTTACAATATAGGGCCAGGATAATCCTTGAGTCTCCATTGTAATACTAATAGCATGCTAAGGGATATTACCCTTCAAAATACAAATTTGTGGTCCTAATTTCATGATTTTTTATTCTTTGAGGGAAGGTCCACCAAATTTTTTTTACAAATTTCTCCATACGGGAGAACAAATCAATCATATAATAAATTGTGGAACTTCCTCCGAATACTTGCATGATTTTTATCTTTTTTTCGGATTTAAGTCTTTTTATGATTTGATTTATATGCATGAATATCAAAAATATAGGGAAGAATAAACATTCTCACCATCGAGAGATAATTATAACTTTAGAGGGTTCCGAATAATATTTCTTTTACGAACGGATCACAAATATATATTTTTAGAGTATACAATTAAACATATTCAAATAAATATAACATGCATAACAATTAAATAAAGTAAAATCATGCAAAATTCTTCGTTGTCTCAAATGAACAGTGTTATAGCACAATTTAGAACTTTCAGACGTACCAAACGGGTCAATAATTGAAAAATCGAACATCCAACCGATGAATATATATATTTAGGATATGGGTAAATTATAATTAAGGACAAATCATGTATAGAGTTCGAATTGGAAGGAGTACATGAGCTGGGCGTGGGTCTAGGGTTTTGTCAAAGCGAAATCTTCGCGAAACGTGGGAAAACGGACATCAAGCCACAAATAATCTACGTAAGAATCATGGGTTCTGTAATTTATATGATTTGGGTAGGTATCGGAATGAAAATACCCGAGAGAAAACGAATAAAAATCGAAAGAGAAAACAAAGAAGGTATGGGTACGCTTGCCTCGATCCGATCTAACACTTCTCTAACTGGCTCGTGTTCGAAATCAAACTTGAAAACCTCATTTTTTCTTCTTTCTCTCTCTACCCGGTATCCCTCTCTCTCTCCTCCCTTCTTCCTTTCTTTGTGTTCTGTTTCTAATTTCTCTAAATCCCTTCCACATTTCCAACAAGTCTATATAAGCGACCTCCCGATCGTAGGGTGTATTACGCCCATTTCTTCTTTCTCTTCCACTCGCCATCCTAAAATCAAGACAGGCACAATATTATAATCTAAGAAAAAGGAAGTATCCTTCAATCCCAAAAATTGTACTTAGTGTCGAAGCCAAGTTTCCTAGGGACTCTACTTGCCTAAGTTATCGTTGGCCTACTTCCGTCAGAGATTCAGTATGACGATTCAAACCTATGCTTCCGCATTTTGATCGATCAATTCCTAAAACATCTCATCTCTCTAATACCAATTGTGATGGAACGTTTTTTTTTGCATTCCACAAGCGACCTCCCGGAACTGACACCAAAATTTCGGCAGTCCGGTCCGGGCAAATCGTGCCTTCGAATCATAAGATCACAGATGCCATCTTGGACTCATACACTTTAGTCATCAAACATATAGCGAAAGTCAATCTAATATCCTATTGAAGTATTCATATTCATTTATATAAAATTCATTCGAGAATATATAGTCATAAACATCTAATTATAAAAGTTCATCAGTTCTAATAGATCATTGCTTTAACTACTTTTGTGGCGGTCTTCCAAAAGGTATACTTCTGAATCTTTAAAATCCTTTAGATAGGCTCTAGTCACTCCGTCTCGTCAGGCACGAGTTCTAAAATTTCATCTGAAGGGGAGGAAAAATAGAAAATAGTGAGTCGGAGCTCAACAAGATACATGCAGATTTTTCCTAAAATGTTTGTGTTGTCAACAGTTATAAATACATATACAAGATATCATTCGACCGGAATCTTACAGAACAGTAAAACGGTCAAGATAGGTAATCATGCAGCATAAATATCATAAGGTAACAATTGGCCGGACTATGCAAAAGTTGATTAGAAAGCCGGAACAATTAATATTAGAACATAAAATAAGGCCGGTTACAATATAGAAATCTTTTTTTATTTATTAGTAAGGTTTCTACTTAGCGGAAGGGGGCTTTAATCGAGGATAAATTATGTATATCTCCTCACAATCACGACAATACCTCCTTGTAGAAAGCCCCGAGGACGGCTCTCACTTTCATTATCCTCGATTATCACCGTAAAGTCTTAAGGCATGCCGGAGAACCTCATCTCCCTAGAGACTCGGGCGATCGAACAGGCACATTTCGGACACTGGCCCTACAAATCCAAATATCTTTCAAAATTTTATAATATTTAATTAATTTTTATCACATTCAAATTACCCAAAAATAATAAATAAATCCCATTTAAAGCGAATAAAAATTCGAGATATTACATTTTCTTACATTTATAAAAATTTCGTCCTTGAAATTAACAAATCCTAACAATTAATTAAACCTACGTACCTCAGAATAGATGGGTATACTTCTCCCGGATTTCATCCGCTCTCTCCCACGTTGCCTCCTCGCGGGAATGATTCTTCCATAAAACCTTTACGAGAGGGATCATATTCGAATGAAAAATCTGATTCTTGCGATCTAAGATCTCCACTGGCTCCTCCAAATATGATAAATCATCGTTGATAACTAAGGACCATAATCAATAAAATGCGCCGAATCATAGACGTATTTCCTCAACATTGATACATGGAAGACATTATGCACCTCGGCCAAATTCAGTGGCAATATCAATCGATACGCCACTTCTCCGACATTTTCCAAAATCTCGAACGGTCCAATATAATGCGGCCTCAACTTTCCTTTGACACCAAATCTTGTGATTTCTTTCGATAGCGAAACTTTAAGGAACACAAAATCACCGACCTCGAATCGAAGCTCTGATCTTCTTTGGTCCGCATAGCTCTTCTGCCGACTTTGGGCAACCCTTAACTTATCAACAATCACTGCAATCTTCTCTGATGTCTCTTTAATCACATCGGGCCCCATAAGTCATCTATCTCTAATCTCCTTCCAATGGATCAAAGATTGGCACTTTCTACATTATAGTGCCTCAAACGGAGTCATACTAATGCTTGCCTGGAAGCTATTGTTGTACACAAACTCCGCCAATGCCAGGTGATCACCCTAACATCCTTTAAACCCTATCACCAAGGCTCGAAGCAATCCTCCAAAATCTGAATGGTCCACTCTGACTGACCATCAGTTTGGGGATGATACATTATACTGAACTTCAGATTCGTCCCTGACTACTTATGCAAACTCTCCCAAAATTTAGAGACGAAGCGCATATCATGATTTGACACAATAGACGTTGGCACACCATGCAATTTAATAATCTCGCTGATATACAGTTGCACCAGGCAATCACGGGAATATGTAGTCCAAATGGTTGTAAAATGAGCTGATTTTCTCAGTTGATCCACAATGACCCAGATTGCATCGTGATTCCTTAGGGTCTTAGGCAAACCGAAAACAGAGTCCATCGAAATGTCCTCCAACTTCTAACTTGGGATAGGCAATAGCTGCAACAATCCCAAAGGCTTCCTCCTCTCAGCCTTTAGCCACTAACAAATGAGGTATCACCCAACAAAAGCAACTATCTCTCTTCGTATGTTCCTCCACCAGAACATTTTCTTCAAATCTTAGTATGTCTTATTAATCCTGCGGTGGATAGTGTACCTGATTTAATGTGCCTCTTTCGTGATTTCTTGCTTCAATTCCTTACCATCAGGCACACATAATCGCTCCTAGAATCTCAAGGTTCCGTCAGCTTGAACACTGAAATCAATCTGGAAATCCCTACTAAAATCACCAACAATGTCCATTAAAAATAAATCACTCACCTGCCCTTTCTTGATTCTCTGGAGAATCTCGGGTTACACCTACAAGAAAGATATCATATGTTTGCCCTTGAAGTAACGCTGGATGTGGCAAAATTTCAGACAACCTAACATCTCGATCTGCTTTATTTGCATCATTGCCACCAAACTAGTCTGACGTCTCAAGACATCCACAACCGCATTCACCTTCCCCGGCCGATACTAGATATTACAATTATAATCCTTAAGGAACTCGATCCATCGCTACTACCTCATATTCAACTCATTCTGTAAAAATAGATACTTGAGGCTTTTATGCTTGGAGTACACCAAAAATTTCTCGCCATACAAGTAGTGCCTCCAAATCTTCAATGCAAAAACCACGGCGGCTAACTCCAAATCATAGGTCAGGTAGCTCTTCTCGTGAGCCTTCAATTGTCGAGACCCATAGGTAACCACCTTCCCATTTTGCATCAAAACACATCCAAGCCGGACTTTACAAGCATCGTAGTAAACCTCGAAACCACCAGAATCATCGGGAAGAGTTAGAATCGGTGCAGAAATCAACCGATCCTTCAACTCTTGGAAGCTACAATCACATTCCTCGGTCCATTCAAATCTGTCTTCTTTCTTCATTAACTGGGTAAGTAGCAACGTAATATGAGAGAAATTCTCCACAAATTGATAATAGTAGCCGGCCATACCCAAAAAGCTATGGACCTCGGTACGATCGTAGGTCAATCCCAACTGATCGTAGCTTCGACCCTTTTTAGATCTACCGAGACATCTCCATTTGAAATGATGTGACCCAGAAATATAACCTCTTCAAGTCAGAATTTGCAATTCTTCAATTTCACGAATAATCGATGCTCCCCGAGGGTCTGGACGACAATCCTCAAATGCTCATCATGCTCCACATCACTCCTTAAATAGATCAGGATATCATCGATGAAGGCCATAAAAAACTTATCCAAATAGGGCTGAAAAACCTGATTCATCAAATTCATAAATACAGTGAGAGTATCGTCAAACCGAATGGCATAATGAGAAACTCATAATGGCCATATCTCGTTTAGAATGCCATTTTTACTACATCTTTCTACTTAATCTGGACCTGATGATATTCCGACTGAAGATCGATCTTAGAGATCACTCGAGTTACTTGTAATTGATCGAAGAGATCATCAATCCGCAGCAACGGGTACTTATTCTTTATCGTGATCTTATTCAACTCATGATAATCCATACAAAGCTGTAAGGTCCTGTCCTTCTTCACAACACTAGCATAAGGTACAAAGGCTTCACAACCGCTCTTCAACAAATGGCGAGCTTGGAGGGCCAAAATAAAGCTCGATTCCTTCTATCTCTGAATTCTTTGAATGTGGAAAGGCTCATTCTCTGGAATCGCAAAAGTCAATCTCTTGTGGAAGCAATCAATAGTTACATGATATCTTGACAACAATTCCATGTCTAGAATAACATCAAAATCATGCATCTCGAGAAGAATCAGATCGACAACCAAGACAAACCATTCACCTCAACAATATCCCCTGGGTAAAAAATATCGGTGATAATAGAAGATCCCGTGGGTGTCGATACAACCACAGAGAAGTCAAGAATCATAGGAGAGGATACAATATGACAGGCAAATTAAGGTGAAACAAATGAATGCGTAGATCAAGAATCAAAAAGTACCATACAAGAAGTGCCACAAATGGAGAGAATACCTTCAACCACATAATCTGATACTTTTGCTTCACTTGCCGACACTACAAAGGCCTTTCCTTGGACAATGGGTTTGGAAGTACGGGCCTTCTGCGGATGAGGACATTCTTCTGCCCAATGCCCCATTTGGCTGCAATTGAAACAGCTGTCCGTCAATCTAAACCAAGGCCTATACCTATGCATCTTCCCACAATGTTGACATGAGCCCACCAAGGCTTGAGAAGATGAGGAGGTCCGACTACCCTTCCTCAAACATCGGCTAGGTAATCTCATCCTGAAATACACCAAAGGCTCTCTTCTTCATTTACCACCAGTGGTGCACCTCGCCCACAAGCCGGTAAGATGCAAATAGAACCCGATCCTCCTTGGGACAACAAATAATGGCGAGCAGCTTCTTCAACTGTTCAAACTATGTGTCCACTTTAATGGGGTCAGGCTCCCCCAAAAACTCCGGGACTTACTCCTGGACGAAGCGATCATAAGCAAAAGGTTATGGATTAGTAGGAGCCTGTACAGCAGCCGGAGCAGGAACAAGGGTGAGATTTCTTTGCTCCATGTTCTCAATGATATTTTTCATTCTAGCCAACAAATTCAAATATTCGGTTCCTAGTCTTGCGGCTGACCACGTCTCCGCAAACCTCTCCATCTAGGCGGCATGATAGGTTTTAGATGACACTTCTAAAACAAGAACAATTGCGAATTAGTCAAAAGATCGGACTCTAATTAAGATATTGTAATCTTCGCAATTAAATAATACTATCACCCTAATTTAGTTCTAATCTAAGTTATACGAATTAGGGTAACTAGAACTATCCAATCTAATTTAGTCATTCTATCCCTACATCTGCCTATTCAATTTTAGCCTATACTACCCTAAACTTTCGCATAAGATCCAAATCAAATCTAAGGTCTCTCTTTTCTCTGATACCAATTATGACGGACTATATTTTCTACTAAAAATTCGATAAATTTTTGTCTATAATACGGACATCCGCTAATACAAAATCTGTACAAATCCCTGTATAGCAACCACAAAATATACACTACATACACACAAGATCCCAACTGCTACAATAATAATAGGTGGCATCGACGTCATAACTCCAGTACGACATTGGCTCAGATAAGATGCCAATTAGGTAACCAAATATAACCATAAAAACCTTCGAAAGTATGAACATCCATCATATACAATAAAAAACTAAACTACGTAATCATCATTATCATCATCACATACATCAGTAACCATGAGTATCAAAATAAACAATACAAGTTCCCTGTCTCATACAAAATTATAAAACTAAGTCCCAAAAAGCTATGCAATCGATATCTACTATCTATCCTATGCCTACGGTCTACTCGGACTCGTCAAGTATAAGAGCGTACTCATCTGAAAAGAAGAAAGAAGTGTAATATAAATAAATAATAAGCAATATATACTCAAATGAAATGGAAATGGGATGGGAGCCATAAGTAAGGATGCATGAAGATATAAAACATGATTTAATACATTTACCGATTTATATTTATCTTTACGGATTAGAGCCAATAGACCTTACTAGTTAAAGATGAAGGAGAACGATGAAAGGATCATGATATCCCATATGATCTACGGTCGTGAGCTCTTATTTTAGACCCAAAGAGGGGTCATCTACATATAATGCCTATAGACTAGACAATAATAATATGCCCTCATGTCTCCCGGGGCTCAAAGGCAGTTCCTCGTCCTTCCACGGTATTATTCTAAAGTTTGTTAAGAGTATCACTCATTACAATACGTGGTCAGGATAATCCTTGAGTCTCCATTGTAATACTATTGGCATGTTAAGAGATATTACCCTCCGTAACACAAATTCATGGTCCTAATTTTATGATTTTTTATTTTTTGAGAAAAGGTCCAAACTTCTTTTATAAATTTCTTCGTCCGGGAAAACAAATCAATCATATAACAAATTATGAAATTTTTTCCGAATACTTGCATGATTTTTATCTTTTTTTTAATTTAAATTTTCTCATGATTTAATTTATATGCACGAATATCATAAGTATAATGAAGAATAGAAATTCTTACCATTGAGAGAGAATTATAACTTTAGAGGCTTCCGAATAATATTTTCTTCACAAATGAATCACAAACATATTTTTTCGGAATATACAATTAAATATATGCAAATAAATATAGCTTCCATAACAATTAAATAAGGTGAAATCATACAAAATGTTTGGTTGTCTCGAATAAACAGTGTCAGAGCACAATTTAGAGCTCCGGACGTGCCAAACGGGTCAATAGTTGGAAAATTGAACACCCAACCAATGAATATACATATTTAGGATATGGATAAATTATAATTAAGGACAAATCATGCATAGAGTTTGAATTGGAAGGGATACATGAGCTGAGCGTGGGTCTAGGGTTTCATTGAAGCAAAATCCACCCGAAACGTGGGGAAAACGGATATCAAACTACAAATAATTTATGTAAGAGTCATGGGTTCCATGATTTATATGATTTGGGTGGGTATCGTACGAAAATATCCGAAAAAACGAATAAAAATCAAAATAATAAACAAAGACGGTATAGTACACTTGCCTCGACCCGATCTACCACTTCTCTAACTGGCTCGTGCTCAAAATCGGACCAAAAAACCTTATTTTT
>JAODPA010066480.1:0-10902 GCA_025585075.1 Nepenthes mirabilis | reverse complement strand
TTATCCCACCGAAAATATTTCGACACTTTAGTCAGTAATCGACCTTTGACTTTTAAGAAGGTAAATGAAAATGAGAGTAGAAAGAAGATAAAATGTGTTTAAGGTGGGGGTTTGGTTCTCGAAATGAGAGGCGTTTCTGTGGCTTATGAAGAGTACGGTCTCTCAGCCCTGTGTTCGTAAGAAACGTAGAGAGAGAGGCGGTGAGTCTAAGTTTTGTAAGCGTGAGAGCATGAAGAACTGTTAGAGCACTATGAAAGTTTTTAGAAGATAAGTGAGCCTCTGAGGTTTGAGTGCTGAGCGTGTATGATCTCAATAATAAGCGTTGTCGTCTTAAAAGTAAGCACGCCCTATAGTGAAGATTCCATGGGCTTTTATAGATAAAATATTGGATGACCTTCCTTGGGTAGGAAGGCCTGATTCCTGTAACCTATCGGGCCACCTTCCTTTGGTAGGAAGGCTTGATTTCTGTAATCTGCCGAGCAACCTTCATTAGACAAGAAGGCTTGATTTTTACAATCTGTTGGAATTACTTCATTTCCTAGCGGGTAACGTCTCTCAGGATTACTCCCTTTTCTCCTCCATATTGTTACCGTTAGGGTTTGTAGTGAGTAGGAAAAAAGAATCCAGCACTTTCCTCATGGGACGTGCGCTGAATCTATTGGTACCCGTTACAGTAAAAATTACCTTCTGAAAAGACACGAAATCAGGGAAAAAAGTCATTGCTGGTCATATACGAAGATGTAGGCCCAATTAGGCCTGACCCACCTGAGGCTTACTCTATTGAGTCAACCTACTGTAATACTTTTGATCAATAGAAATGTTGACCGTCTCGTAGGGAGCCTGTTGGGCACCCGTTTGGCCTTTTATCCGATCAACGCCTAGCTTTGACCATCCATATGCGCATATGGGCCTTCAAGAATTGAGTCGCTTCTCTTCTTGGGCCAGCCCACTATGGGCATACCATCACTAACCTCCCATACTGGTGGTCTGAATTCTGACCTTCAACATATTCACGATGGGACATGTCTGATTGTCGTCCATTAAGGTCTACTGGACTTGTGGCGGAGTTGTTGACCGTCTAGCGCTGCGTGCTTCTGAAGCGTTGACCGGATTCTTTGACCGTTTGAGCCAAACTCTAAAGAATTGGGGAAGGGCACATCAACTAGATTCATTGACCGTCTAGGCCAAACTCCGGAGAACTTATTGAAGGAAGTGTTAGACATATTGGTTAACCGTCTAGTCTAAAATTTAAAAAACTTGGAGAAGGAAATGTTGACCAAATTTGTTTACCGTTTAGGTCAAAATCCAGAGGACTTGTAGGAGTTGGAATGACATGCCATCATTAGCCGGCCTGTCAGACGAAAAGGCGGCCACATATCTGCACGCGGTAAATTTAAGATCCCGATAATTAATTCGTCAAAGGATCTGATTCGATGGTATCCTTTCAGGAAACGACACATGGCAACAATGATGGTGCACGTTTAGGAGACAGTTAGTGGGCTCTGTGTTCACATTGACATTTAAGTTGTCTGTCCATTTCCTTTTGAAATTTTTTACGCTTTCCTTCATCTCCCTTTGCCTGAAAAAATCCTAAGTGTCTTGCTACCTCTTCTGTTTTTACATCCATGGCTTCCTCTATTGCTGATATTATTTCGGTCCTTAATGAAAGTGACGTGAAAGAATTGTTCGTAGAATACAACATTCCTAAGAAAGTCACCTTCCAAGTCCCTGGGACGGATGACAGGGCATTCATGCCGCCTGAGGGCTACGTGATTATATATGAGGCCCATTTGAGGAGTGGTCTATGCGTTTTAGTCCCCGACGAACTGCTGACGATTTTTTGAGCACTTAAAGACCCAATCGCACAATTTCATGCGAATGCGGTGTGATATTTGTGCTCCTTCTGTATATTCCTTCGTTAGCATTCGAGGCGGTTGACGGTGGCGATGGTCAGACGGCTATTCAAGTTCAACCAGGGAGCAGAGTGGATCTCCCTGGCCCCACGCGGCGGTCTTCAAGTAAGTACCGTCATCTACGACTCTTTGAAGAATTGAAAGAACCAGTTCTTCTTTATCCGCGTGGGTGAGCCCTAGCCATTGGCCATGGAGTAGGTTAAGGTGCTTGAAATCTATATTGGGACACCCTCTGAGGAGGAGACGACGTCTCTAGCGTGGCTATTCAAATTGGTTGAGAGCCACATTGTGGAGTTCTGGAGAGACCACTTGGTCTCTCGCATTTAGGCCAAGAAGACCAAGTGGGAGCCTCCTTCTCCGGAGCAGAAGATGAAAAAGCCACCCAGAAAGAAAGATGAAGGCAGGGTCCCTTGCGATCAGAGAGCCATCTAATGACGGGTCTCCTTAGGGTTCTAGGACGAAGAGAATGGTGATGCCCTCTTTGTCCTCCTCCCCCGAGCAAGGGAGCCTGCTGGTCGGCTAGCTTTCAGGAGTTGGCAATAGCTCCGGTCTGGGTGGTGTTGAGCCTGCTGAAGAGGCTTTTAGGGCTAGGTTTATTCCTCCACTAGCTGCGTTGTTTTGGTCTTGTAACAGTCGGAGCGCTCGAGGCCCACGGAGTTCCTTACGGAGCCCACAGCGGAGCGAGCCGTTGATCTGCCGAAGGAGACGCTATCCGAGGAACCTAAGGAGGCACCTGCTGTGCCTCCTGTTTCTTTGATTGTTGTACCATTGGAGGAATCTGCTACTACTGCACCATTTGAGGAGCCTGCGATTGGGAAGCTCCAAAAGGCTCAATGGGCACCAACCGTCGAAGAGCCTGTTCAGGCTATTAGAGAGACTGCAGAGGTGTAGGAGGAGTCCTCTGCCAGGGAGTCATCAAGGACAAAGGATCTTTCTGTGGGGCTACCGAAGAAGCTTGCGGCGGAGGTTACTACTAGGCTTGTTCAAGAGGGATCCACTCCTAGTCCACCGCCACCAGAGCCAAGGCTGCACGTCAGGCCAGAGAGGCCGGTATGAAGGATTTGACAGATATACTTTTGTAACTTGTCTTACCTTTAAATTTTCCATCACTGACCTTAATCTTTTTTCACAAACTGACAAGGTCGTAAGTGCAATCATTAAGGCGCTTGGGTAGAGAGATAAGGTGATCTTCGATAAGGATATGGAGATCGCTTGGTTCGATGCGGAGTTGGCAACCCTGAAGGCGGAGTATCGTGAGAATGCAGCCGCCTTGGAGTCTATGCTAACAAGCTTAGAGGCAGAGAATACTAGATTAAGGGAGGAGATTGCTGACTTGAAGGATGTTGTGATAGTAGGCCTGGTGGAGGAGAACGACCGACTAAAGGAGGAGAATGCCCGTTTGAAGGAGGAGAATGAACGGGCCACGAGGCATATTGACAGCTCGCGGAGTAGATGACCACTTTGGAGAACAAGCTGAGCCTTCGCATTTACCCTCACGAGGTCTCGAACATAATGCTAGCGCGTTTATGGGAGAGGATCAATATCAGCTAACGTATTGTGCAACTGGTTGATCCTAAATTTTCTATGGAGTTTCTTAACCTATCGAACTGGTCTGCCCAGCGTCACGAGAGCCTCGTGGGAGAGCCACAAAGCAGTCCAGGACCACCACCGCCTCCTTAGCTTTTTGCAGTCTTAGTTTTTTATCCTTTTTTTATATAAATGTATACCACCACAAGCAACAAAGTAGGTGCTTTTATGGACATTGCATATCTTTTTTTTATCGTTGTTTTCAAATAATTTGTTGTTATACTGACCGGGCAACTTGGTGTACCGCTCGTAAGTTGGTCGTCTGCCTTATTTAACGCGCTTCCCAAAGGACTTTGGTCCTTGGGGAGACTTCAAGGTTGACATTGATGTCATGTCAAGCCTACCTGATACTCGCGCGTAAGGCTTGGTGGCGCCGCTTAAATCTAGTGTAGACATGGGCAGCCAGTTTTGGAGGAGTGATTTGCTCCTATCGACCATCGTTGACTCACCATGCTATCTCCTCATGAATGAGGTTATCGTATATGTTGCGCACGCTCCCTAAAATTTTGACCGCGATCGGGCTACTTGGATGATCAAGATTTAGATACGACCACTTATGGGTCGCTTGGATGACTATGGTTTAAATTCGACCAGCTACGGACCGCTTAAATGATCAAGGTTTAAATACGATCGCTTATGGGCCACCTAGATAGCCAGGGTTTAGTAACGAGCGGGTAAAAATCCGCCCGACTTAGGGGCAGTTTAGGTCACCTATTTCTATAATAAAAAAGACATACAAACATGCAATATATATAAGAAAGAAGGAAACCAAACACAACATATAAACGGGAATACTTATTTTATTAATTGAAAGCTGAGTATAAGTACTTACATACAATCATGCGAATTACCTACCCGGGCCCTTATTAGAAGTAGCGTTTGAGATGGATTGCATTCTATGTCCGTGGAACAAACTTTTTGACCTCGTTTCGGTGCTTATATGCTCTATTTCGTAGGACGACGGAGATTAGAAAAGATCATTCCCAATTTAGAGAGAGCTTATTCTGGTGGGCAATCTTGCCGATAGCCTCGATACTTCATAAGACTAAGTCTCCAACATCGAACTGCCATGCTTTTACCTTCTGGTTGTAATAGCAGGCGATTCGTTGTTGGTAAGCTGCAGTTCGCATCCTGGCGACGTCGCGGGATTCTTCTAACAAATCTAATTATTCCCGATTTTTTTGATAGTTACCTTGCGGGTTGAAGGATTCGACCCTAATACTTGAAAGCCCAATCTCAATAGGGATTACCGCTTCACTCTCGTAGCAGAGATTGAAGAGTGTCTCACGAGTCAGCTCCTTTGGAGTCGTCCGGTAAGACCAAAGGACGGAGAGAAGCTCGTCTACCCAGGAATCCCTGTGTCCTCCAACTTGGTCTTAAGACTGTGGAGTAGCGTGTAGTTCATTACCTCCACCAGTCAATTCGTTTGAGGGTACGCCACCTAAGTATTGACTAGCCTAATACCCAAACTAGCGCAATACTTTGTGAAATGTTTTCTGAAAAATTGGTTTTCATTGTCAATCACTATGACCTTTGAAATGCCAAATCTGCTAATAATACTCTGGTGAACGACTTCAAGAGCATTGTGTTCTGTGACATTCGCCAGCAGGATGACGTCGACCCACTTGGTAAAATAGTTGATTCCTGCAATGATAAACTTCCTTTGCCCCATCGTAATGGGAAACGGGCCGAGAATGTCATGCCTCCACTGCGCGAAGGGCTAAGAAGCCTGGAGGGACTTCAACTTAGCGGACGGCTAGTGGTGAAGGTTGTCGTGAAACTGGCAACTCTCACACTTCTTTATGAACTGGAGTACATACTTCTTCATTGAAGGCCAGAAGTAACCCTGTCGCATGATTTTGAACGCGAAGTTCTTGTCACCAACGTGCGATCCACAACAAACTGTACTTCGTCTAATGCGTAGTCAGCCTCCTTATGGGTTAGGCACCAGAGTTACAGAGTCAAGTAAGCACAACGATATAGCCGTTTATCGACTATAGTGTACCAGCAGGCCGTCTTCTTGATCTGCTTGTCTTCATCCATGTCTTCTGACAGTGATCCTTCCACTAGATATCTTTGGTAGGGCATCATCCAATTTTTGGCCCTGGAGATCTGTATCGCTTCCTGTTCCTCTATACTGGGAGCGTTCAGGACCTCCTGCATATCTCGCAAATACTGCTCTCGGTTTTTGGCTACTACCACTCTGGCCAGTTTGTCAGCCTTCCGGTTCTTAGTTTTGGGGACGTGGATCAATGTCAGCCTGTCGAAACTCTGGGCGGTCTCCATTACTTTGATCAAGTACTTGGCCAAGTGTGGATTGCTCACCTCGAAACTCTCGTTAACTTAGTTGACGACTAACTCAGAGTCACTGCAGACAGTCAGTCGTTTAGCGGAGTACTCTTTGGCTAGTTTTAATCCGACAAATGGGGTTTCGTATTCGATAATATTGTTGGTAGCTGGGAAGTCGAGTCTAAAGGAGTATTTCACCTCAGACCTGTAAGGGATTTTGAGGACCACCCCGGCACTACTGTCTGAGTTTGTAGATGATCCGTCTACATGGAGGACCCATTCCGGCACTCCCTCATGCTGTTTTGTGTCCTCAAGGGGTTGTTCTTCGAGAATTATGGCCGTGGTCTCGACGATGAAGTCGGCCAGACCTTGCCCTTTAATGGTCGATCTGGATCAGAATTTGATGTCGAACTCTCCCAATTCGATAGCCCACTTCACCAGTCACCCAGAAAAGTCGAAATGCTCTTCAAAGGCTAGTCCGTGAGAACAATTACTCGGTGCACCTAAAAGTAGGGCCTCAGTTTCCTGGCGAATAAAACAAGCACTAATGCTAACTTCTCCGCGCGCGAGTAGCGCGTCTCTGGACCAGTCAACGTCTTACTCATATAATAGACCGGCCGCTAAGTGTCAGAGTCCTAGTTTATGAGAACAGAGTTGAGGGCTGCCCCTGACACCGCCAAATAAAGGTATAACTCCTCTCCGTCATTGAGTGATGTCAGCAATGGCGGGCTGCTCAGACACTGCTTCAAATCATTGAGGGCTGCCTGGCACTCCGACGTCCATTGGAAGCCGTTCCATTTCATCCCCCTCAGATCCTTAAAGAATGGCTAGTACTTGTCACCAGACTTCACTAAGAAGAGAGACAAGGCTGCCAGTCGTCTGATCAGTCGCTGGACATCATTGACGCTCTACAGTGGAGTCATGTCCGCGAGGGCTTTGATCTTCTCTGAGTTTCCCTCGATCCCTTGTTGAGAAACGATGAAACCCAAAAACTTTCCTGAGGCCACTCCGAAGATACACTTGGTCGGATTCAACCTCATTTAATGTGCGCAAAGCATTTCAAATAATTCTACCAGATTGCGAATATGGTCGCTAGTGGTCCCACTCTTGACGAGCATATCGCCGACGTACACTTTCATATTATGGTTGATCTGCTTCTCAAATATTTTATTTACGAGTAGCTGATAAGTGGCTCTTACGTTTTTCAGATTAAAGAGTATTACCTTATAACAATAAGTGCCCTGATCTGTTATGAATGTGGTGTGCTCCTCGTCCTCTGGGTTCATCTTGTTCTAATTGTAACTTGAGTATGCGTCCATGAAACTCAACAACTCATAGCCAAATGTAGAATCTACTTGCAAGTCAATCCTGGGCAAAAGAAAGCTATCCTTCAGGCAGGCCTTGTTAACATCGGTAAAATCGATATACATTCGCCATTTTCTGTTACTTTTCTTCACCGTGACGATGTTAGAGAGTCAGTCCGGGTATTGGACTTCCTTGATGAAGTTGGCATCCAGCAATTTACTTTCTTCCCGATGGCGACTAAGTTTTCTACCAAATAATTTCTCCGCTTCTACTTGATGAACTCGCGGTCAGGATTGAGGCCCAACTTGTGGACCATTACTCTGATTGAAATCTCATGCATATTCTGTCATAAGAACGTAATTAGCTCGTCGTGTAGTGTTCTATTGAGTGAGCCGCCAATCTGCATGCACCTTTTCGGATCCTTCAGGTTTAGTAGGACTAGATCGGTTGTCTTATTAGACTGCGCCTGCCGTAGGGCTATTTCGTCTCGATAGTTGAGTTTTCCTGCTAACCTAGTGCTGCCGCTAGGAGCGATTTGGGACATGTAATATGTCCGCCCAGTGACCTAGTCACCAATACTTCGCCGACATTGTTTAGCGTCGGGAATTTTATTTTGAGGTGCGATATTGAAATGACAGTTCCGAAAGCCGTTAGGCAAGGCGACCTAGTATAGTGTTGTATATGGAAGGTGGGACGACTACCAAGAAGGTGAATGTACGACTTATCGTTTTCAGGTTTGTGATCAGGGTGACCTCCAACTGATTGTTTGTTAGACGGCGCACCGACTCATTGTCTAGGCCACATAGCGGGCCTTCGGTAAGTTTTAATTGATTTTTTTTAAACTAAGTTTAAAAAATACATCAAGATAGAGCAAGTCACGTGAACTTTCATTATCAATGAATACTCGTTTCAGTTGGTAGTTGACGCTACCGTTTGAAACGAATATGGATACAACAAGGGGATCTGCATGGGAAAAAATTACATGTGCTAAGTCATTGTCACTAAAACTAATGACGTTATCCGCAGTGCACTACTTCTTCCCCCTAATCTGCTGCTCTTTGTTGTCCGCCGGAGTCTTCGCTGGCCGAGTAGTGATCATATTGACTACTCCTTCCGCAACCCAATTCCGTTGAGGGGAAGACTCCAGTCCTTCTCCGCCTGTAGTGCCAGAGCTCTGTTCAGAGTTTTTGACAAACTTGGTGAGGTAGCCTCTCCTGATCAGCTCTTCTATTTCTCGCTGGAGAGCCTTGCAATCCTCTGTGGAGTGTCCGAGAGATCGATGGAAATCACAGTACTTAGTCGATTTCCTCCCTCCACCTTCTTAAGTGGTTTTGGCCACTTAAGAAATTTCTCCCCACAGATCTACATGAGAGCGTTTGAACCTGTGTCAATCAAGGGTGTCAGGCTGATCGGTCCGTAGTCCTTGCACTTTAGTAGTTTGGTCCTATGGTACTTCCTGCGAGAGTGATTGCCACCATTGAACTTCCTCTTTCCCTCTCCTGGGAATGAGCGAGGTTGTTTGGTTCACTCAGAACGTTTAGCCTCGTTGGCCTCCTCTGCCGCCGCATAGTCCCAAGCAATAGATTCCACTTTCCGAAAGGTATGCGGATTCTTGTACCCCAGGTGCCTGAAGAAGTTCCCGTATGTCTCCTCCGTGAGCCTGGGGATCCGCCTGACCTCCGCCATGAAGCGATCTAGAAACTTCCGTGGATTCTCTCCCTACTACTTAATGTGGGAAAGGTGCCAAGGTTGCTTCTCTTATCGGCGACTAGAGGCGTACTAGGCCAAGAAGAGGTCAACCAGCTCCCAGAAACTCCTGATCAAGTCTAAAGGGAGGTGGTGGAATCATATACGAGCATTCCTTTTCAAGGTAAGCAGGAAGCAGCGGCACATTGTCGCGTCCTCCAGCCCTTGCAAACACAAATAGGTACAGAAATAATCGAGATGATCTACAGAATCAGTACTCCCATCGTAAGAGTCAAGGGGAGGTATCTTCAACTTTGCTAGCATCAAACGGTTCAAGATCTCTGCTGTGAAAGGAGATTTGTCCAGATCGATAGCGTGCTTGTCATCCTTAAACACGTTGTTTCAGATCTTCTCCAATCTAGGATCAACCCGAGTAGCGTTGGCTGACCTCTTGGAGTTGAAATAAGTCCTCGATTCCATTCCTTCCCTAGTGTGGCCAGTAGCCGGCCAGCTACTGTCACCGGTAGATTTGATAACCTGGAAGACTCCCTCCTAGACCTGGGTCCTGGTCTCCGCTTGAGAGTATCGGGGATTCCTTCGTTCCAGATTTTCTTTCGGAGTCATGCTACATGAGCGCTCTTCCAACCTTAGCCGGCTTTGGGCGTGCGAGGACTTAAGCGTCTAGATGTTGGCCGGCCTTCTGGATTTTCTGACCGGCTTCTTCTTCCTCTGACCTCCTCTCCTGGAGGCCAGTGCAAGGACTACCGTGGGTGGAGCCCCTGTTGAAAGTGCTCTTGACAGGAGCAGAGTATCTGAAGTATCTTGTTGGTGTTCTGCATATGCTCCACCAGATACTGAAAGAAGGATGCAGGCACCCCGTTGACCGTTCCGTTGACCAAGGCACCTATAGCGTCATCCTGGTTAGGAGAGATCACGTCTCTAGCAGGCTCGTTAGCTTGCGCTCTTGTATTCACCATTCCGATTAGCTTGGAAGGTAAAATTTAGAAAGGTTTATGGGAAAATGTGGATGGCTTTTTGTAAGTGTCCCCACAGACGGCGCCAATGATGCATCCCTAGATCCAAGTTTCGAACAAATTTGGGTTGACTTGATCGTTTAGATCTTACTCCATTCTACGAGTTTGGACCTTACATACCACTACAATAAATAAGAGGTCAGGTGCCGACAGGATGTAATCCCACCGAAAATACTCCGACGCTCAAATCAATAATCGGCCTTCGATTTTTAAGAAGGTAAATAGAAATGAGAACAGAAAGAAGATGAAGTGTGTTTGAGGTGGGGGTTTGGTTTTCGATGTGAGAAGCGTTTCTATGGCTTGTGAGGAGCACGATTTCTTAGCCCTGTATTCACAATGAACGTAAAGAGAGAGGGGTGAGTCTGAACTCCGTAAGCGTAAAAGCTTGAAAAACTGTCAGAACACTATGAAAGCTTTTAGAAGAGAAATTAGCCTCCGAGATCTGAGTAATGAGCATGTATGATCTCAACAGTGAGCGTTGTTATCTTAGAAGTAAGCATGCCCGGCAGTGAAGACTCCTTGAGCTTTTATAGATGAAATGCTGGGCGACCTTCCTTGAGTAAGAATGCTTGATTCCTGCAACCTGCCAGACGACCTTCCTTGGGCAGGAAAGCTTGATTTCTGAAATCTGTCGGGCAACTTTTCTTAGATAGAAAATTTTGATTTGTACAATCTGTTGGAATTGTTTCCTTTCCTGGCGAGTAACGGCTCTCACAATTACTCCCTTTCCTTCTACATATTGCTACCGTTAGGGTTTGTAGTGGGTAGAAAGAGAGAATCTGGCGCTTTCCTTATGAGACAAGTACTGAATCTATTGGTACCCGTTACAGTGAAGATTACCTTATGAAAATACGCGAAATCAGGGAAGAGAGCCGTTACTGGTTATGTACGAAAATGCTGGCCCAATTGGTCCTAGCCCACGTGAGACTTGCTGTTTTGGGCCGACTAATTGTAATACTTTCCGTCAACAGAAAGATTTACCGTTTCGTGGGGAGCCTGTTGGCAGCCCAATTTAGCCTCTTATCCGATCAACGCCTGGCATTAACCGTCCGGGCGTGCATATAAGCATTCGTGGATTCGGGTCGTTT
>JAODPA010066479.1:0-10902 GCA_025585075.1 Nepenthes mirabilis | reverse complement strand
ACATGATAAGTTTAGAAAATAAAATTATTGATTTTCTTGACATTTGATCATGTTTGATGCGTCCCTGAAATCGAGTTTTAAACAAATTCGGGTTGACTTGATCGTCTAGATCCGATTTCATTTACCAAGTCTGGATCCTGCACACCACTACAACAAACAAAAGGTCAGGTGTCGGTGGGATGTTATCCCACCAAAAATATTTTGACGCTTAAGTCAGTAATAGGCCTTCGACTTTTAAGAAGGAAAATTGAAATGAGAGTAAAGAGAGAGAGAGGAAAAGGAGTGTTCGTTTTCAAACGTAACAGGCGTTATAGCGGCTCATGATCAGCACGGTTTCCCAGTTCTGTATTCACGAGGAACAAGTGGGAGATTAAGTCCTGTAAGCATGGAAGCTTAAAGGACTGTATGATAGGTTTTGGAAAGAATGGCACCTTTGAAGTCTGAAAGATGAGTATGGGATTATTGTAATAAGCGTTCGTGTACTTAGAAGTGAGCGTGCCCTGGAGTGGAGGCTCCGTGGGTTTATATAGATGAAGTGCAAGGCGACTTTCCTATGGCAAGAAGGCGGGATTCTTGCACTCTGTCGGGCGACCTTCCTTGGGCAAGAAGGCTTAACTTATGCAATCTGTTGGGATTGCTTCCTTTTCTGGCAGGTAATGGTTCTGAAGATTACTCGCCTTCCTTTCTCACTTTGTTACCATTAGGATTTACAGTGGATAGAAAGAGAGAAATTGGCGCCTTCCTCATGGAAATGGCGTTGAATCTGCTGATATCCGTTTTGGTGTAGATTGACTTCTGAAAAGGCATGAAATTAGAAAAGAGAACCGTTAGTGGTCATGTACGGAAGTGTGGGCCCAATTGGGCCTGGCTCATGTGAGGTTTTTCTCCCTTAGGCCTGCTTATTTCAATGCTTCTGATCAACAGAAACATTGAGTATCTCATGGGAGCATGTTTACCGCCCAGTTGGCCTCTCATGCGGTCAACGCTAGCGTTGACTGTCCAGACGTACATATAGGCCTTCGTAAATTTTGGCTGTTTTTTCTTATTGTGTCAGCCCATTATGGGCATATCCATCACTAGCCCCCCATGCCGGTGGTCTGAATTCTAACCTCTGGCATGTTCATGATAGGATGCTTCTGATTGTCGTTCATTGAGGGTGACCGAGCTGTTAATCATCTAGAGCAGAGCCTTAAATGGTTCTGAAATGTTGACAGAATTTGTTGACCGAATTGGCCAAATTTTGGGTAACTTGGCAAAGGAAATGTTGACCGGATTTATCGACCATATTGGCCAGACTCCGGAGAACTTGTGGAAGTTGGAGAGACGTGTGATCATTAGCCGGTTTGTTAGACGAAAAGGTGACCACGTGTCTTCATGCGGTAAATTTAGGATCCCGATAATTAATGCGCCAATGGATCTGATTCGACGGTGCCCTTTTGGAAAATAACACGTGGCAGTAATGATGGCGCACGTTTACGAAGCAGCCAGTGTGTTCACACTGGTCTTTAAGTTGTTCGTCCGCTTCACTTTGAATTTTCCCACGCTTTCCTTCGTTCCTTCGTCTTCCTTAATCTGAAAAAGAGAGAAACCCTAGACATTTTACTACTCCCCCTATTTTTATACCCATGGCCTCTGTTGTCGACATTGCTTCTGTCCTTAATGAAGGCGATGTGAAGGAGTTGTACGTGAAGTACAACATTCCTAAGGAGGTTATTTTTTGAGTTTTTGGAAAGGACGATATAGCATTCCCGTCTCCTGTGGGCTTCATAACCATATACGAAGCCCATTTGCAGAGTGGGCTACACATTCCAATCCCTAATGAGCTACTGTCGATTTTTCGGGCGCTTCAAGTCCCAATCGCATAGTTTCATGCAAATGCGATTCGATATTTGTGCACTTTCTGTATATTCCTTTGTCAACACTCGAGGTGGCATACGATGTCGATGGTCAGAGGGCTTTTTAAGCTCAACCAGGGAGTGGAGTGGTCCCCCTGGCCCCACGTGGCGGTCTTCAGGTAAGCATTGCCATATACGACTCTTTGAAGAACTGAAAAAATCGGTTCTTTTTTGTTTGTATGGGTGAATTCTGACCGTTAGCCAGGGAGTGGGGCAAGGTGCCGGATGTGTATATTAGAGCTCCTTCTAAGGCAGAGATGGCATCCCTGTCATGGTTGGTTAAGTTAGTTGAGAGCCACATTGGGGATTTTCGGAGAAACCACTTGGTCTCCCGTATTGAGGCCAAGAAGGCCAAGCGGGGGCTTCCTTCTCTGGAGTAGAAGGTGAGGGAACCACCCAAAAAGAGAAAGGCAGGGCCCCTAGTGATTAGAGAGCTATCCTGTGAGGGATCGCTTGAGGGCTCTAGGGTGAAAAGGATGGTGCCGCCCTCCTCATCCTCCTCCCCCGAACCTAGGAGCATGTTAGCTGGCCAGCTTTTGGGTATTGGCAATAGCTCTGGTCAGGGTAACGTCAAGCCTGCTTATGAGGCTTTTAGGACAAGATTTCAGTCCTCTGCCAGCTGCATTGTTTTGGCCTTATCGCAGCTGGAGCACTTGGGCCCAGTGGAGTTTCTAATGGGTCCCACAGTAGAGCGGGCTGCTAATTTTTCAGAGAAGATGCCATCCGAGGAACCCAAGGGGGCGCCTACTGCTGTACCATCAGAGGAGCCTGCTACAGGGTCAGGGGGTGCCAATCACTGGAGAGCCTATTCATACTGTTGGTGAGATCATGGAGGCGCTAGAGGAGCCCTCTGCTAGGGAGACGTCAAGGATGGAGACTCTTTCTACAGGGTTTCTAGAGGAGCTTGTGGAGGAGGTCACTGTCAGGCCCTCTTAGGAGAGATCCTCTTCTAGTATGCTGCCGCCGGAGCCTAGGCCGCACGTCTGGCCTGTAAGGCCAGTGTGAAGGGTCTGGTAGGTATACTTTCATAACTTTCTTTGTCTTTTATCTTATTGTTACTAACTCTTGACTTTTTTGTAGATTGACAAAGTTGCGGGCGCAGTTGTGAAGGCGCTTGGGTAGAGAGATAAGGTGATCTCTGACAGGGACATTGAGATCCCCTAGCTTGATGTGGAGCTGGAGGCTATGAAGGCGGGGCATAGGGAGGACGATGCTGCCCTGGAGTCTATCCTGGCTGGCCTAGAGGCGGAGAATGCCAGTTTAAAGGCGAAGGTCGCTAGCTTGAAGGATGCTATGGTGGTCGGCCTGGTAGAGGAGAGCGACCACCTAATGGAGGAGAACTCCCGCTTAAAGGAGGAGAATGAACGGGTTAAGAGGCGTCTTGACCAACTTGTAGGGCAGATGACTACCTTGGAGAATGATCTAAGCCTCCGCATTCGTCCTCACGAGGTTGCGAACATGTTGCTGTGGCGGTTATGGGAGGGGATCAATATTAGTCGGTGCATCGTACGGCTGGTTGATCCTAATTTTTTGATCGAGTTCATTGACCTATCTAATCGGTCTGCTCAACGTCGTGAGAGTCTCATGAGAGAGTCATGGGACAATCGAGGGCCTCCACCGCCTCCTTAGTTTTTGTGATCTTAGCTCTCTTTTATTTTATGATGTAAACACACTTTGTTGTAATAAAACGAGTGTTTTTATATTGTGTGCCTTTGCTTCCATTGCTACTTCCAATTTTGTCCATCGCTGTACTGAGCGGTCAACTTGGTGTACTTCTTGTGAGTTGGCCATCGGCCGTGTTTTAGGCGTTCATGGTGCTTTCCAAAGGAGTGGGGTCCTTGGGGTGTTTTCGAGGCTGTCCTTTGCGTTAAGCCAGCCTAGTACTCACTTACAAGTAAGGCACTGCCCAAGTGTAAACTCGGGCGGCCAGCTTTGGAGGAGCCTTTGCTCCTATCGACCATCGTTGACTAATCACGCTTTCTCCTTGTGAAAGAGGTTGTCGCATGTGCTGCTCTAGCCCCCTAAGATTTTTGACAGCGAATGGGCCACCTGGATGACCAAGGTTTAGATATGACCACTTATAGGCAGCCTGGATGACCAGGGTTTAAGTTCAACTAGTTATGGGCCGCTCAAATGACCAAGGTTTATATACGACCATTAACAGGCCTCCTAGATGACCAGGGTTTAAGTTCGACCAACTATGGGCCGCTCGGATGATTGAGGGTTATATACGACCACTTATGGGCCGCCTGGATGACCAAGGTCTAGTAACGAGGGTAAAAACTCGCTCGATTTAGTGACAGTCTAGGTCGTTTAGACCTGCAATAAGAAAAATATACATGCATACAATATAAAGAAGAAAATGAATACAATATGCTAAAGGGAATACTTATTTTATTAATTAAAAATCGCATATAAATGATTACATACAAACATGCGGACTACCTACCTGGGCCCTTATTGGAAGTAGCGTTTGAGGTGGATCGCGTTCCACATCTGTGGGATCAACTTTTCTTCCTGGTTTCGGAGCTTGTATGCTCTGTTTCACAGGGCGAGGTTCCAAGTTTGGGGAGAGCTTATTCCGGCTAGCTATCTTGCCCATGGCATCAATGCTTCGCAGGACCAAATCTCTAAGGTCGAACTGTTACACTTTTACCTTCTTATTGTAATAGTGGGTGATTCGCTTTTGGTAGGCCATCATTCGCATTTTGACAGCGTCGTGAGTTTCTTCTAACAGGTATAGGTGTTCCCAAATTTTCTGGGAGTTACATTACAGGTCGAAAAATTCTACCCTAAGACTTAGAAGCCCGATTTTGACCGGGATTATTGCTTCGATCCCATAGCAAAGACTGAATGGCGTCTCATGAGTTGGCTCCTTTGAAGTTGTCCTGTAAGACCAGAGAACAGAGGGGAGTTCATCTACCCAATAGCCCCCTACATCCTCCAACTTGATCTTAAGTCTGTAGAGTATCGTTCAGTTTGTGACCTCCACCTATCCATTTACTTGAGGGTACGCCACCGAAATATAGACCAGCCTAATGCCAAGGCTGGTACAATATTTGGTGAAGTATTTTTCTAAAAATTGGATCTCGTTGTCAGTCATTATGACCTCTGGAATGCCAAATATGCTGATGATGCTCTAGTGAACGAATTCAAGAGCATTGTACTCTATAATCTTGGCTAGTGGGATGGCTCGACCCACTTGATGAAATAGTCAATGCCTTTTATGATAATTTTTTTTTGCCCCGTTGTGAAGGGAAATGGGCGGAGAATGTCAATCCCCCACTATGCCAATGGTCAAGGTGCCCGGAGGGATTTCAGCTCGGCGGATGGCTGGTAGTGAAGGTTATCGTGAAGTTGACAGCTTTCACACTTCTTTACGAACTCGAGTGCATCCTTTTTCATTGACGGCCAATAGTAGCCTTATCGCATGATCTTGAATACTAAGTTCTTGCCGTCGATATGCAATCTGTAAATCCCAAGATGGACTTCGCCCAAGACATAGTCAGCTTCCTCAGGGGTTAGGTACCGGAGATACGGAGTTGAGTAACCACGACAATACAGCCGTCCGTCGACTATAGTGTACTAGCCGGCCATCTTCTTGATCCACTTAGCCTCCTCTGTGTCTTCTGGTAGTGCTCCATCCGGTAGATACGTTAGGTATGGCATCATCCAATTTTTCATCCCGGAGACCTGTATCGCTTCCTGTTTCTATATATTGGGAGTGTTCAGAACCTCCCTCATGTCCCTCGAGTACTGCTCTCGATTTTCAGCCGCCGCTGTTCTGGCCAGCTGGTATGGGCCAGGGTCAGCTTATTGAAACTCCGGGGGTTTTCCCTTGCCTTGGTCAAGTACTTGGCTAAGTGTGGGTTGTTCGCCTCGAAACTCCAGTTAACTTAATTAACGATTACCTCAAAGTCGCTGTAAACACCCAATCGTCTGGCTGAGCATTCTTTGGCCAACCTTAACTTGGCTAGCAAGGCTTCGTACTCGGTAACATTGTTGGTGGCTCGGAAGCCGAGTCTAAGGGAGTACTTCACCTTAAACTCGTCAGGGGTCCTGAGGACCATCTTGGCATCGCTGTCTGTTTTCGTAGATGATCCGTCTACATGGAGGACCCATTTCGGTACTCCCTCATGTTGTTCCGCGTTCTCAGGGAGCTGTTCTTCGAAAATTGGGATTGTAATCTCAATAATGAAGTCAACTAGAGTCTGCACTTTAATGGCAGGTCTGGGCCAGAACTCAATGTCAAACTCGTCCAATTCGATAGCCCACTTTACCAACTGCCTAGAAATGTCAGGTTTCTGGAGAATGCTCTTCAGAGGCTAGTCGGTAAGAATGATCATGCGATATGCCTAAAAGTAGGGCCTCAGTTTTCTTACGGAGAATACGAGGGCTAAGGCTAACTTTTCCATGCGTGGGTAGTGCGTCTCTGGGTCGTCAGCTTTTTGCTCACATAGTAGATCGGCCATTGAGTGTCAGAATCTTGGCGTACGAGGACAGAGTTGAGGGACACCTCTGATACCGCAAGGTAAAGGTACAACTCCTCTCCGTCCTTGGGTGAAGCTAGCAATGGCGGGCTAGGCAGATACTGCTTCAATTTATTGAAGGCCGCCTGAAAGTCTGCCATCCATTAGAAACCGTTCGATTTCGTCCCCCTCAAGGCCTTGAAGAACGATTGGTACTTGTCACTAGACTTTGCTAAGAAGCAGGACATGGCTGCCAGTTGACCGGTCAGCTGCTGAACATCCTTGACACTCTGCAGGGGAGCCATATCTGTGACGGCCTTGATCTTCTATGGGTTTGCCTCGATCCCTTGTTGGGAGACAATGAAACCTAGGAATTTTTCCAAGGCCATCCCAAAGACGCATTTAGCTGGATTCAACTTCATTTAATATTCATAGAGCACTTCAAATAATTCTGCCAGATCGCGAATATGGTCGCCAGTGGTCCTACTCTTGATGAGCATGTCATTATTGTAAACCTCCATATTGTGGCTGATTTGTTTCTTAAATATTTTGTTCACTAGCCGCTGGTAAGTGGGTCCTACGTTCTTCAAACCAAATGGCATTACTTTATAACAATAAGTGCCCTGGTTCATCATGAATGAGGTGTACTCGTCATCCTCTAGGCTCATGCGAATCTGGTTGTAGCCCGAGTATGCATCCATAAAACTTAACAGCTCATGATCAGACGTCGATTCCACTAGTAGGTCAATCCTAGGTAAAAAAAAGCTGTCCTTCGGGTAGTCTTTGTTAACATCGGTAAAATCAACACATATTCGCCACTTCCCATTACTTTTCTTTACCAGGACGACGTTAGAGAGCCATTCGGGGTACTGGAGTTCTCTGACAAAACTGGCATCCAGTAGTTTCCTTACTTCCTCCTGGATGGCGACTAATTTTTCTACCAAGTGGTTTCTCCGCTTCTGCCTAGCGGGTTAGCAGTCAGGATCGAGGCCCAACTTGGGAACCATTATTCTGGCCGAAATCCCAGGCATATCAGCGGGAGTCCATACGAAGATGTCAGTGTTCTGTCGCAGGAACACGATTAGCTCGTCATACAGTGTACCAATGAGTGAGCTACCGATCTGCACGCACTTCTTCGGATTCTCCAGGTTTAGTGGAACAAGGTTGGTTGCCCACCGGATTGCACTTGCTGTAAGGTTATTTCATCTCGATTGTCGAGTTCTCCTGCCGTTTTAGTGCTGCCGTTAGAAGCGATTTGAGACATGTAACATGTCTGGCTAGTGGCCTAGTCACCCAGTACTTCACCCACACCGTATGACATTGGAAATTTCATTTTGAGGTGCGGTATCGAAGTGATGGCTCCGAACGCCGTTAGGCATGGTCGGCCTAGTATAGCGTTGTATACGAATAGCAGGTCGACTACCAAGAAAGCAGGTGTACGACTTGCCATTTTTAGGTATATGCCCAATGTGACTTCTAATTGGATCGTCCCTTGGACGGGTACTGGTTCGTTGTCAATGCCGTACAACAGGTCTTCAGCAGGTTTTAATTGATTCTTTTTTAAAACCAAGTTTAAAAAATGCATCAAGGTAAAGTAAATCATGAGAACTTTCATTGTTAATAAATACTCGTTTCAATTGATAGTCGACGCTACTATCCGAAACGAGTGTGTATACAATAAGGGGATCTGCATGGGGCGAAACTACATGTGCTAAGTCGCTGTCACTAAAACTAATGACATTATCTGTGGTGCATTACTTCTTCCTCCCAGTCTGCTGCTCCTTATTATCCGCCGGGTTCTTGGCCGGCCGAGTGGTAATCATGTTGACTACTCCTATAGCAACTCGATTTCGTGGAGGGGAAGCCTCCAGTCCTTCTCCACCTACAGCGCCAAAGCTCTGGTCAGGGCCCTTAACGAACCTGCTGAGATGGTCCCTCCGGATCAACTCTTCTATCTCCCACTAGAGAGTCTTTCAGTCCTCTATGGAGTGTCCAGGAGATCGATGAAAATTACAGTACTTAGTCGGGTTTCCTCCCTCCGCATTCTTAAGTGATTTTGGCCACTTAAGAAACTTCTCCCCACGGACCTGCATGATGATATTCGAACGAGTATCAGTCAAGGGCATTAAGCTAATGGACCCGTAGTCCTTGCGCTCTGGTGGTCCGGTCCTGTGGTGTTTTTGGCGGGAGTGATCACCGCCGTTGAGCTTCCTCTTTCCCTCTCCTGGGAATGAGCAAGGCTGTTCAGTCCATTCTAGACGTTTAGCCTTGTTAGCCTCTTCCGCCACCGTGTAAGCCCTAATGATAGATTCTACTTCCCGGAATGTCTGTGGGTTCTTGCGTACTAGGTGCCTAAAGAAATCCCCGTATGTCAGTACGGAGATGATACTGCCCAGCTTCATCTCCTCTGTGAGCCTGGGGATCCGCTTGGCCTCTGCCATGAAGAGATTCAGAAACTTTCGCAAATTCTCTCCCTACTTCTGTTTGATATGGGAGAGGTGCCACGACTATTTTTCTTCTCGGCGATTGGAGGCAGATTGGGCCAAAAAGACGTCAGTCAGTTCCCTGATGCACCTGATCAAGTCTGAAGGGAGATGATGAAACCATATGCGAGCGTCCCCTTTCAATGTGAGTTTGAAGTAGTGGCACATTGCTGGATCCTCTGACCCTTGTAGACTTAGATGAGTACAGAAATGATCAAGATGATCTACTATATAAGTACTCCCATCGTAAGAGTCAAAGGAAGGCATCTTAAATTTGGTTGGCATTGGACAGTTCAAGATCGTTGCTGTGAAAGGAGATCTGTCCAAATCAATGGCATCCTCATCATCCTTGAACACACGATTCCAGATCTTCTCCAATCTGGAATCTGCTCAAGTAGCGTTGGCTGATCTTTTGGAGTTAAGATAGGTTCTTAACTCCGTTCCTTCCCTGATGTGGTCAGTAGCCGGCCGGCTACTACCTCCAATGGATCTGATGACCCAGGAGGCTCCCTCCCGGGCCTAGGTTCTGGTCTCCACCCGAAAGTATCGGAGGTTCTTCCGTTCCAAACTTTTCTCCGAAGTCATTCTTCCTGAGCGCTTTTCAAGCCTGGGCTAGCTTGGAGCATGTAAAGATTCATGCATTTTGGTGTAGGCCGGCCTTCTGTGTTTTTTCGTCGGCTTCTTCTTCCTCTGGCCTCCTCTCCTGGAGGCCAGTGTAGGGACTGCCGCAGGTGAAGCCCCCAACTGAGAGTGCTCCTGTCGGGAGCAGAGCATTTAGAGTATCTTGCTGGTGTTCTACCTGTACTCTACCAGATGCTGAAAGAAAGGTGATGGCACCCCGTTGACCGTCCCGTTGACCATGGCACCAACAGCGTGATCCTGGTTGGGAAAGGTCACATATCTAACAGGTTCGCTAGCTTGCTCTCTTATGTTCACCATTCTGGTTAGTTCAGGTGGTGAGGACGTGAGAGTTTTCTGGAAAAGTGTGGTAGGCTTTTTGTAAGCACTTCCCACAGACGACGCCAATAATACATCCATGGATACAAGTTTCGAACAAATTCGAGTTGACTTGATCATTTGGATTCGGCTCCGTTCACCGAGTGTAGACCCTGCTCACCACTATAATAAACAAGAGGTCAGGTGTCGGTGGGATGTTGTCCCATCAAAAATACTCTAACACTCAAGTAGTAATAGACCTTCGACTTTTAAGAAGGAAAATTGAAATGAAAGTAAAGAGAGAGAAAGATGGCAAGGAGTGTTCGAGTTCAGACGTAAGAGGCATTCTAGTTGCTCGTGATGAGCTCGGTTTCCCAACTCTATGTTCGTGAGGAACAAGTGGGAGACTAAGTCCTGTAAGCATGGAAGTTTGAAGGATGGTTGAAATGTTATGATAGGTTTTGGACAAAATGGCACCTCTGAAGTCTGAAAGACGAGTATGGGATTATTGCAGTAAGCGTTTGTATGCTTAGAAGTGAGTGTGCCCAGGAGTGGAGACTTCGTGGGTTTATATAGATGAAGTGTAGGGTGACCTTCCTTTGGCAAGAAGGCACGATTCTTGCACTTTGTCGGGCGACCTTCATTGGGCAAGAATGTTTGACTTATACAATCTGTTGGGATTGCTTCCTTTTCTAGCGGGCAATAGTTCTCAAGATTACTCGCCTTCCTTTCGTACTTTGTTACCGTTAGGGTTTACAGTGGGCAGAAAGAGAGAAATTGGCGCCTTCCTCATGGGAAGGGCGTTAAATCTACTGATATCCGTTTTGGTGCAGATTGACTTCTAGGAAGGCATGAAATCAGGAAAGAAAACCATTGCTGATCGTATACAAAAGTGTGGGCCCAACTGGACCTGGCCCATGTGGGATTTTTCTTCCTTGGGCCCGCTTATTTCAGTACTTTCGATCAATAAAAACGTTGACTATCTCATGGGAGCATCTTGGCTGCCCAATTGGTCGCCCAGTTGGGCTCTCATACGGTCAACGCTGGCGTTGACCGTCCAAGCATACATATAGACCTTCGTGGATCTGGGCTATTTTTTTTAGGCCAGCCCATTATGGG
>JAODPA010066478.1:0-10902 GCA_025585075.1 Nepenthes mirabilis | reverse complement strand
AAAATTAACTAAGTAGAATTCAGTATTCAAATTTCATTATTTTATTTTTTTTAGTGTAACAATAACATATATTGTACATTGTTTTAGTATAATAATCTTTTTAGACTATTGATACATTCTGGATTTAAGTTTCGAATAGATTCGGGTCAAGCGGATTATCTGAGTCCAACTCCGTCCACTGAATATGGATCCTACACGCCACAACTACAAGTAAGAGGTCAGGTGATAGCGGGAGGTTATTCCACCAAAAACACTCTAACGTTCAAATCAGCAAATTGTCTTTGAATTAAGAAGGTGAAAGTAAAGGATACAAGGTGAATGCAATAGAGTGTTTGTGATGGGAGAGTGCTCTCATTTAGAGAGGCTTTGGTGGCTCGTAATGAGCGTTGGCTCTAAACACTATGTTTGCTGGGAATATAGCGGCAAAGAGAGAAAGTGTTCGTATTCTAAAAGCGTGTGAGCTTTTTGTGGGCAAAAGAGAGCGTGCCCTAGAATAAGGACTCCATGGCCTTTTATAGTTGCTGTACTGGGTAGCCTTCCTTGTTTAGAAATGTTTGATTCTCGCGCTCTATTGAGATCGCTGCCTTTTATAGCGTGGAGTTTTTGTGGCAGTAATGGTTGCTAGATTGATTGCTTTCTTACTGTATTCTGTAACTATTAGGATTTCTAATAGACAGGGAAGGGATTATGACGCCTTCCTTTTAGGATGTGTATTGAATTTGCTAGTGACCATTATAGTTGAGATTGCTTTCTATGGAGAGTGCGAAATTAGTGGAAAAGACCATTGCTAGTCGAAGACGATTGCGTGGACTAAACTGGGCTTGGCACACTTGTGACCTAGCTCTCAGGCAATTGACTGGTCCTATTTTCGGTCAACGAAAGCATTAACCGTTTCAAGATTAAGTTGTTCGTCCTACTCTTGGGCTTCTCTGGCTCACTTAGCTTTACATTCCGTCAACGGTGGTCGTTGACTGTCTAGGCACAAATGGGCCATTGTGGATTTGTATCGTTCCTCCTGGGCCAGCTCATTACTGGAATACCAATCACTAGCCTACCATACGGTGGTCTGGGACCCCGACCTCCAGCATGTTCATGATGGATCGCGAGTGGCTGGGTTACCTATCTGAGGTAACCTGGTGAGGAAACCGGTGGAGACTCTTGGTCTGTTGATTATGTTGCATGCAGCTGCTGACTGTAAAGTCTTGAATCGGAGGATTGGCTTAGAGGATCGTTGACCGGATTCATTGACTGTTTAGGCAAAATTTCAGAGAACTGGCTAAAGAAAACGTTGACCAGATTCATTGACCGTCTAGGCCAAAATCCTAAGAACTGGTTGACGAAAGTATTGACTGGATTCGTTGACCGTCTAGGCCAAATTTTAAAGAACTGATTGAAGAAAGTATTGATCGGATTTGTTAACCATCTAGGGTAAAATTTGGGAGAATTGGCTGAAGAAAGTATTAACCAGATTCGTTGACAGCCTGGGCCAAATTCTAAAGAACTACTGAAGGGAGAGTTAACTGGATCCATTAACCGCTTGGGCCAAAATCCAAAGAACTGTTGGGAGTTGAAACGACGCACCATCATGCCGCCGGACTGTCAGTCAAAAAGTTTATCACGTGTCTGTATATAGTGAATTTGAGATTCCAGTAATTAATGCATCAGAATATCCGATTCGACTGCACCTGTTCAGGAAGCGACATGTGTCGACAATGATGGACACACGTTTATGAGACAGTTCTCCTTCTTTGGTGTTCACATTTCTTTAAGTTGTTTGTCTGTTACTTTTTAAATTTTTGACGCCTCCTTTAATTTTCCTTCCTGAAAAATTCTAAGTGTTATGTAACCTTCATACTTCCATTTTCATGGCGCCCTCTATCATCCAAATTGACTCAGTGATCAAAGCCGGTGAGGTGAGGGAGTTGTATATCAAATACAATATCCCTAAGTCGATTGTCTTCAGGATGTCCAACGAAGGAGACAGGGTGTGCTCTCCTCATGAGGGCTGCATCACCATATATGAGGCCCACTTGAGGAGTGGGTTACGCCTCCCAGTTTCTGATGAGTTGCTGGATATTTTGACTGCCTTTCAGATTCCCATAGCTCAGTTCTATGCCAATGCTATGCGTTATTTGTGTACGCTTTGCATCTTTCTTTGCTAGCATGCAAAGCTGTTGATGGCAGGGGCGATCAGAGTGACATTTCAGTTCATCTAGGGCAGGAAGTGGGTGTCCCTATCTCCACGAGGACTCCAAATCAGCAACGCTATATATGATTGGTCAGAAATTAGGGTAGGGTGTCCAACATTTACATTGGAACGCCCACCGACGAGAAGATTGCTGCAGTGGAGCAACTTCTGAAGCTGGTGGAGGGTCACATTCTGGAGTTTTGGAGAGATCACTTGGTTTCTCGTGAGGAGGCCAAGAAGGCCCGTTGGGGACTACCTTTTCCGGTGCAGAAGATGAAGGTGCCTTCCAGTAAGAGGAATGTTGGGGTCCTTACGATTGAGTCTGACGACACAGCTTCCGCCAAAGAAGCTTCCAGTAATCCAAGGTAGAAGAAGGTGGTGACGGTGATGCCTTCTTCTTCTTCTTCCTTAGAGCTTGGCTATGGCATAGCCGGCCAATTTTCTGGAGCCGGAGATAGTTCCGGTGCAAGCGGAGTTGAGGCTGCTATGGAAGTGTATAGGACCAAGTAGCGCTTCGTTGTGAGCAGTGCCATTCTTACTTTGCCACAGCTGGAGCACCTGGTGGTGCTATCGAAGTCACCTGTAGGGCCTTCAACTGAGCAGGTTGTTGGGTCGCCTGAGGAGCCAGTTGCCGAAGAGCTCCTATAGGTACCTGCAAAGCCTCCTGTTGCATAGGCCACTGAATTATCTGAGGAGCCTGCTGCTAGCAAGCTATAAAAGGTGTCTGAGGTGCCAACTGCAGGAGAGCCCCAAGAGGTGGTTGGCGTTACCGCCGAGCTAACAGAGGAGCTTACAGCAAGAGTGCCTACTTAGGTGGTGGGCTTTACGACAAAGCTGCCGGAGGAGTATGCGGCAGAGGTCACTGCTGGGCCTATTCAGGAGATCTCTATTTCTAGTCCTCCGCCGCCAGGGCAAAGGTGTCGTAGCAAGCAGGTGAGGTCGAGCGTAGAGTCTGGTAGGTAAACCTTCGCAACTTTCCTTCTCTTTTGTCTCTCCATTGCTATTATTTCATATTTTTGGTCTTTGTAGGAGAAGAAAATAATTGGTGTAGTTAGGAAGGGGTTGCGCCAAAGGGACTTAGTGATCTCTAATAGTGACAGAGAGATCACCTAGCTCGAGGAGGAGATGGAGCTGGTTATGGGGGAGCATCTGGATGACACAGCTGCCCTTGAGACCATGATATTGAGCCTAGAGGAGGAAAACGTTGGGCTAAAGGAGGAGAACTCTTGGCGAAGAGAGGAAGCTGGTCGAGTGGCAATGCACATTGACCAACTCTCGGGACAGACGATATCGCTGAAGAATGAGTTGGCCACTCGTATACGTCCCCATGAGGTCTCCGATATGTTGTGGGCATGGGTTTCGGAAGGTGTCAACTTCAGTTGACACATTGTGCGGCTGGTTGACCGTAGCTTTCGAGTTGAATTTCTTGACCTTACAAACCGTTCTGCCCACCATCGCGAGAACCTCATGGGACAGCCTCTAAGTGGTCAGGGGCCATCGCCGCCTCCTCCTAGGAGCTCCACTCTACGTTGATTTTGTACCCTTTTTTTAAAGTTGTTATAATCATGAATGCACATAATCAATAAAATGGTCAGTATACTGATATTCTACGTCTTTGCCTTAGTAGCTGTTTCTCAATTATTACTGTTACGTTTTTCGGCCTATATGGTGCATTGTACGCAAGTTGGCCGTCCGCCTTCGTTGAAATATTAACGGTGCTCTTTAATGGATTTAAGTCCAGGAGAAGACATCAAGGTAAATCTTGATGTCAGGCCAAGCCTATTTTTTACTTGAACGCGAGTAAAGGCTTGGCGACACTGCCCAAGTGTGCACTTGGGCGGCCGGCTTTTGGATAGAGTGCTTTCGCTCTTATCAACCGTCATTGACTGACATGTTATTTCCTGGTGTAGGAGGTTGTCACGTGTGCCGTTTAAGCCCCCTAAGATTTTGACCATGAATGAACCACTTGGATGACCAAGGTTTAATTCGACCGTTAATAGGTCGTCTGGATGACTCGGATTTAATTCGACATTTAATAGGCTGCTTGGATGATTAGGGTTTAGTTCAATCGTTAATAGGCCGATTGGATAACCAGGGTTTAGTTACGACCGCTTATAAGCCGTCTGGATGACAAGAATTTAGTTATAAACGAGTAAAAATCTGCCCAATTTAGGGACAGTTTAGGTCATATACAGACACATATGCATATGGAAAAGAAAAAGAACATAGTGTAATAAAAAGAATCTTCTTTTATTAAACATTGTGTACATCTACAAGCATACAGATGAACGATCTACCTATGCCCTGCTGGAAGTAGCACTTCAGGTGGATCGTGTTTACGTCCGTGGAACCAACTTGTTGTTCTGGGTTTGAAATTTGTATCATCCATTTCGTAGGACGGCTGAGATTAGGAAAGGTCATTCCTAATTCAGAAAAAGTTTGTTTTGGTTGGTGGTCTTACTTGTAGCATCGATGCTTCATAACACCAAGTTCCCAACTTTGAAGTGCCTTGCTTTTACCTTTTTATTGTAATAGCATGTGACTCATTGTTGGTAGGCCGTTGTTTGCAATCTGGTGGTGTCGTGAGCTTCCTTTAGTGAGTATAGGTGTTTCCGAATTTTCTCAGAGTTGTCTTGTGGGTCGAAGGACTCAACCCTAAGACTTGGAAGACCAATCTCAACCAGAATTACCGCTTCGATCCCGTAATAGAGACTGAAGGGCATCTTGTGAGTTGATTGCTTTGGAGTCGTCTAGTAAGACCATAGGACGGAGGGTAGCTCATTGTCCCAGGAGCCCCCTGCGTCCTCCAACTTGGTCTTCAGATCGTGGAGTAGCATGTGGTTATGACCTCCACCTGTCCATTGGCTTATGAGTATGCCATCGAATTGTAGACCAATCTGATTCTTAGACTTGTGCAATACTTGGTGAAGCATTTTTCTGAGAATTGGGTTCCGTTGTCAGTCATTATGACCTCAAAAATGTCAAATTTGCTGACTATGCTCTAGCGGACAAATTCTAAAGCATTGTAGTCGATCATCTTGGCTAGCGGGGTAGCTTCTACCCACTTAGTAAAGTAGTCAATACTCGCGATGATGAATTTCTTTTTCCCTGTGATGATGGGAAATAAATCGAGAATATCGAGCTCCCATTGCACGAATGGCCAAAGAGCTTGAAGAGATCTCAACTCAGCAGGTGGTTGATGGTAAAGATTACCCTGGAGCTGGCACTTTTCACACTTCTTTACGAAGTCGAGGAAGTCTTTCTTCATCGTTGGCCAGTAGTATCCCTAGCGCATAATTTTGAATGTTAGGTTTTTGCCGCCGATATGCGATCTGCAGATCCCAAGGTAGATTTCTCTCAAGGCGTAGTCTGCTTCCTCAAGTGTTAAGAACCGGAGGTATGGAGTCGAGTAGCCACGGCAATACAACTGTCCATTGACTATGGTGTACCAGCCAGCGGTCTTCTTGATCTGCTTAATTTCGTCCGCATTGTCTGGCAGTGTTTCATCCACTAGGTATCTCTGGTAGGACGTCATCCAGCTTTTTGTATTGGAGATTTGCATTGCTTCTCGTTCCTCGGTGCTGGAAGAGTTCAGGACCTCCCGCATGTCCCTTGAGTACTGTTCTAGGTTTTCGACCGCTACTACCCTAGTAAATTGGTCGGCTTTCAAATTCTCAGTTCTGGGAATGTGGACCAGGGTCACCTTGTCGTATCTTTGGGTGGCGTCCTTCCCCTTGGCTAAGTGAGGGTTATAAGCCTCGAAACTCCCATTTACTTGGTTAACAACTAGCTTAAAGTCACTGTAAACGGTCAGTCGTTTGTTAGAGCACTCTTTTGCTAGTCTTAGCCTAGTTAATAGGGTTTGTACTCAGTAACATTGTTGGTTGTTGGGAAGTTGAGTTTGATAAAGTAGTTCACCTCAAACCCATTAGGGTCCCTCAGGACCACTCCGACATCACTGCCTGAGTCCGTTGATAATCCGTCTATATTAAGGACCCACTTCGACTCTTCCCTGTATCATTCTGCGTCCTCAGCGAGTTGTTCATTTGGAATTGGTGTTGTAGTCTCTATGATAAAGTAGGCTAGAGCTTACTCTTTGATGGCTGGTTGGGGCCGAAATTCAATATCAAGCTTTCGTAATTCGATAGCCCATTTTACCATCTGTCCAGAAACGTTGAGTTTCTGGAGAGTACTCTTCAGAGGCTGATCGGTCAGAATTACCACGCGATGAACCTGTAAGTAGGGCCTCAGCATTTAGGCAGAAAAGACAAGTGCCAAAGCTAACTTCTCTGCACGTGGGTAGCGCGTCTCTGCGCCAGTCAATGTCTTGCTCACATAGTAGACTAGCCATTGAGAGTCGGAGTCTTAGCGTATGAGAATAGAGCTGAGAGCCACCATCGATACTGCCAGGCAAAGGTACAGTTCTTCTTCGTCATTAGGTGACATCAGTAATGGCGGACTGGCTAAGTACTCCTTCAATTCGCTGAAAGTTGCCTGGTATTCTGTGGTCCACTGGAATCCATTTGCTATTGTCTTTCTCAGAGCCTTGAAGAAGGGCTAGTACTTGTCCCTCGACTTGACCAAGAAGCGGGACAAGGCTGCTAATCGTCCAATTAGCCTCTAGACATCTTTGACACACCGTGGCGGAGTCATGTCCATGAGGGTGTTGATCTTTTTCGGGTTTGCCTCAATCCCTTGTTGAGAGATGATGAAACCCAAAAACTTCCCAGTGGATAGTCCAACGATGCACTTCGAAAGATTTAACTTCATTTGGTGCATGCAGAGTACTTCAAAGGACTCATCCATATCGCGAATATGGTCATTGGTGGTCTTGATCTTAACGAGCTTGTCGTCGATATACAATTTCATATTGTGGCCGATCTGCTTCTCGAACATCTTGTTTATGACGCTCTGGTAAGTGGCACCCGCGTTCTTCAAACTAAAGGGCATCACCCTATAGCGGTAAATGTCTTGATCTATCATGAACGAGGTGTGCTTCTCGTCCTCTGAGCTCATCCTGATCTGGTTGTAACTCAAGTACGCATATATGAAACTCAGCAACTCATGTCCGGATGTTGAGTCCACCAAATGGTTGATCCTGGGTAAGAAAAATCTGCCTTTTGGCAGGCATTGTTAACGTCGGTCAAGTCAACGTACATTTGCCATTTTCCGTTGCTTTTCTTTACTATGACGACGTTGGAGAGCCAGTCCGGGTACTGAACTTCTTTGATGAAGCCGGCGTCCAACAGTTTCTTTACCTCCTCTCGGATGGCGATTGGCTTCTCCACGGAGTGGTTCATTTGCTTTTGGCTGATGGGTTTACGGTCGAAATCGAGACCCAACTTTTGGACCATTACTCTGGCCGAAATCGTAGGCATGTCAATGGGGGTTCACGTAAAGACATTAACGTTCTATCGTAAGAATGCAATCAGCTCGTCGCGCGGTGTCCCAGTGAGTGAGCTTCCGATTTGCACGCACCTCTTCGGGTCCTCCGAATACAATAGGATTAGATTGGTTACCTCACCAGACTATGCTTGTTGCAGAGTTGTTTCATCTCGATGGTTAAGTTCTCCCACCGCATTAGTGCTGCCACTCGATGCGATCTGGGACATGTAACATGTCCGCCTATTGACTTGGTCACCCAACACTTTACCAATAATGCAAGCTATCGGAAACTTCATCTTCAAGTGTGGTATTGATATGACATCTCCGAAGGCTATTAGGCATAGGCGGCCTAGCATAGTATTGTATTCGGAGGACAGGTCAACAATCAAGAAGGTGAGTATACAACTCGCCGTTCTCGGGTATGTGACTAATGTGACCACCAATTGGATCATTCCTTGGACAGCCACTAATTCATTGTCAAGGCCATAGAGTGGGTCTTCGACAGGCTTTAACTGACTCTTTTTTAAACCAAGTTTAAAAAATGCATCAAGGTAAAGTAAATCACGAAAACTTTCATTATTTATGAAAACTCGTTTCAATTAGTAGTCAACATTATTATCCAAAACGAGCGCAGATACAACAAGGGGATATATATGGGGGTAGATTACATAGCTTATGTCATTATCGCTAAACTGCATGCGCTGCTTCTTTCTTCAAATCTGCTGCTCCTTGTGATTCACTTGGGTATTGGCCAGTCGGTTGTGATCATATTGACCATTCCAATCGCAACTTGGTTTTGTGGTTGGGAAAGTTCTGGTCCTTCTCTGCCTAAGGTGCTAGAGCTTTAATCAGGGTTCCTAACAAACCTGATGAGGTGGCCCCTCCGGGTGAGCTCCTTGATTTTTCACTGAAGTGTCTTGCAATCTTCCATGGAGTGTCCAAGAGAACGATGGAAATCGCAGTATTTAGCCAAATTTTTTCCTCTGCTTTCTTAAGTGGTTTTGGCTACTTAAAGAACTTCTCTCCATGAATCTGTATGAAGACATTGGAGTATGTGTCGGTCAGGGTCGTCAAGTTGATTGACCGGTAATCTCTCTGTTCTGGTGCTCCGATCTTGTGCCGCTTTCGATAGGAGTGATCGTCACCATTGTACTTCCTTTTACCCATAGTTGGGAGAGAACGAGGCTGTTCATTCCATTTAAGACGCTTAGCCTCGTTGGCTTCTTTTGCTATAGTGTAGGCCTTGGGGATAGATTTCACCACTCGAAAGGTCTGTAGGTTCTTCTATGCCAGGTGCTTAAAGAAATTCCCATGCATTAAGGCAGAGATGAAACTGCTAAGCTTCATCTCTTCTGTGAGCTTGGGGATTCTTCTCACCTTCACTACGAAGTGATCCAAAAACTTCCGTGGATTCTTTATCTGCTTCTGCTTGATATAAGAGTGATGTCAATACTGTTTCTTTTCCTGACGGCTGGAGGCGTATTGTGCCCAGAAAAAGTGAGTGAGCTTTCAGAAGCTCTAGGTAGAATCCGATGGGAGACAATGGAACTAGATGCGGGTGTCTCCCTTCAACGTAAGGAAAAAATAGTGGCACATGATTGTGTCCTCCAACCCTTGTAAACTCAGATGGGTGCAAAAATGATTAAGGTGATTCATGGAATCAGTACTCCCATCGTAAGAGTCAATAGTTGACATTTTAAACTTAGGTAGTATGTTATGGTTCAAGATCTTTGCCATGAAGGGAAATCTATCCAAATCTGCAGTGTGTTTGTTATCCTTGAACACGCGCTTCAAGATCTTCTCCACCCGCGAATCTGTGCTGGTGGTATTGCTCGTCCTTTTGGAGTTGAGGTAGGTTCTCAACTCTGTTCTTTCTTTAGCATGGCGAGTAGTCTGCGGGCTACTGCCACCAGCGGATCTAATGATCATAGAGGCTCCCTCCTAAGACTGATTGTAGGCTTCTGCCCAAAAATATCGGGGATTCCTCAATTCTGGACTATCCTCCGAAGTCCTACTACCCAAACGCCCTTCAAGTCTTGAACGGCCCTGAGCGTGTGAGGCCTCCAAAATCTGAGTGCCACCTGGCTCTTGGTCTTCTTAGACAGCTTCTTTTTCTTCTAGTGGAGGCCGGAGTAGGGCCTGCTGCAGGCAGAGCCCCCCACCGTGTGTTCTCCTAGTGGGCACAGAGCATCTAGAGTATTCTGTTCATGTTGCTCGTGTGCTCCGCCGGATTCTAGAAAAAGGGTTCTGGCATCCCGTTGACCTCCCCGTTAACCTAGTTACCAACAACGTGATCCTGGTTGAGTGAGGTCACATTTCTAGCGGGCTCGCTAGCCTGCGCTTTAGTGTTTATCATTCTGATTAATGACAATAGGTTGGAGAGTGAAACTGAGAGAAGTAATAGAGTAAAGTGGTTGAATTTTTGTAAGCTTTTCACAGATGGCGCCAATGATACATTCTGAATCTAAATTTTGAACAAATTCAGGTCAAACAGATTATCTGAGTCTGACTTCATCCACTGAGTTTGGATCCTACATACTATAATTACGAGTAAGAGGTTAGGTAACGGCGAAAGGTTGTCCCACCAAAAATATTTCGACACTCGAGTTAACAAACTGCCTTCGAATTAAGAAGGTGAAAGTAAATGATGTGAGGTAAATGTAAGAAAGTGTTTGTAATGGAAGAGTGTTATCGTTTAGAGAGGCTTTGGTGGTTCGTAATGAGCGTTGGCTCTAAGTACTGTGTTCGCTAGGAATATAGTTGCAAAGAGAGAAAGCGTTCATATTCTGAAAGTGTGTGAGCTTTTTGTAGGTGGGAAAAAGCGTGCCCTGGAGTGAGGACTCTATAGCTTTTTATAGTTGCTGTACTAAGCGGCCTTTCTTGTTCAGAAAGGTTTGATTCCTGCGCTTTGTTGGAATCGCTGCTTTTGCTGGCGTGGAGTTTTTATGGCAATAACGGTCGCTAGATTGATTGCTTTCATTATGTATTCTGTAACTGTTAGGATTTTCAGCGGATAGAGAAAGTATTCTGGCGCCATCCTTTTAGGATACATATTGAATCTATTGGTGACCGTTATAGTAGAAATTGCCTTATGTAAAGAGTACAAAATTAGGGAAGAAGACATTTATTGGTCGAAGACGATTGCGTGGGCCAAATTAAGCTTGGCCCACTTGAGGCCTAGCTCTCAAGCGGTCAACTGGTCATACTTCCGATCAACGGAAGTATTGATCGTCTCAAGAGTAAGTTGTTCGTCCTACTCTTGAGGTTCTTCTAGCTCACTTAGTCTTACATCCTGTCAACGGTGGCCGTTGACCGTTCAGGTACAAATG
>JAODPA010066477.1:0-10903 GCA_025585075.1 Nepenthes mirabilis | reverse complement strand
TACACCAATTCTCCCCCTAACGAAAATAATCAATACTCCCCCTAACAGTAATAATAAACTGAAATGACATGAAAATAATAAAAACTCCCCCTAAAAAATAGAAGGCACCCCCTAAACTCCCCCTATCAAAGAGATCAAGTCTCCCCCTTTTTGTCACGAATAGCCAAGGGGTAATTTAGCTCACTTTTCTTAATCCAGATTTGTCTCCCCGACGCTACTTTTTGATTCAACATTTTAACTTGTTCATTCAACTGTGAAATGTGATCAACAAGTTGATTCATGTTTAACCCTAGTTTATGGTTGTGCAGAGGATTCATGGTGTAGCACCTTGGGCGAATGTGACCGACTTTTTCACATGCATGACAGGTAGGCACAAATTTAGGGGTGGAAGAATTGGTCATATTCTTGTGATTACCTAGATCAGTTGAGCCAAATCTGTTATTCACACGTTGAGGCACGGCCTTGATGATTTTAGGTGTGTGGGCATGATTATGTGAAATTTTTTTGGCGGGAATAAACATAGTTTTAGGTTTTATGTCATTACGAACAATGTTTGCAGCATACCCCAAACCCTGTTTATTTTCACCACTTTTTTTCAATCCGAGCATGTGATCTAATTTTGTGGACCCATTTATGAATTGTTTCAAATCTTTTCGAGAGGCTTCAAGATCAGATTCTAAAGTTATTATTTGTTTAGTACATGAGACTTTCAAATTCTCAATTTCTTGAGTTTTAGAATCTAATTCGGATTGAAGAGCTAATCTTTCTTGTTCCAACTCAATGACCCTACTGTTTAGGGTTTTATTTTGTTTCTTTGCCTTCAAGCATTCCCTAAACAGTTTATCGTAAGCTTCTTGAAAGCCATCAAATTCAGCTTCTGACTCGGCCTCAGAGTCATCAGATTGATCAATATTATCTACTGAATTTCCACACATGGAGGTCATAAAAGTCATGTACTTGACAGGGCCATTTGCAGAACAATTTTCACCCTCTTCTTCTTCGTCATCGCTAAGGGTCACATTAGCTTTGAAGGATTGGCCTTGTTGGCGTTTAAAGTTTGGGCATTCAGCCCGATAGTGGCCAAAACCTTTACACTCATGGCATTGGACTCCTTGGGAAGATTTTGAATTGGAGTCCTTACTCTCACGTCGGTCTTTCTTCTCAAATTTATGTGATCGTTTTAAGTCCACATCTAGTTTCTCTGACGAAGAGTTCTTTTTCTTTAAGAATTTTTTAAAATTCTTAACAAATAATGCAAAATCATCATCGCTACATGATTCTTCATCGGAGTCCCGATTTCGCTCTTCCCTACTAGATTTTAAGGCAAGTGATTTTTGTTTCTTAGATTGAGGCAATGTGAGCTCATAAGTTTGTAGAGATCCTACCAATTCTTCGATTTTCAGATTGTCTAAGTCTTTACTTTCTTCAATTGCTGTTACTTTTGGCCTAAATCGTTCAGGCAAGGATCGAAGGACTTTTCTCACAATCCTATGTTCAGGGATTCGTTCTCCTAAGTTAAATGTGGAATTTACAATGTCATTTAATTGAGCATAAAATTCGTCAAATGTCTCATCATCTTTCATTCGGATTTCTTCAAATTTAGTCGTAAGCATTTGCAATTTAGAATTTTTGACTAATTTAGTACCTTCATGAGTGATTTCTAAAATATCCCACGCATCTTTAGAAATCTCACACATTGAGATTCGTTTAAACTCATCGGGAGATACAGCCATAAAAATAGCATGTAACCCCTTACTATTCCAGTTGCAAGCATCAAGTTCTTCTTTTGACCACAAAGAGAGAGCTTTTAGCTCATCACCACTTTTAGGTGGAGTCCACCCAATTTGGGTACTCGCCCATACACGCTCATCCATTGATTTAAGGAAGGCTCTCATCCGGACCTTCCAATAAGCATAGTTACTCCCATCAAAGAAGGGAGGAACGGAGAGAGATCCACTAGTATACATCTAGATCGGGGGTCGCGGATCGGGGTAAGTCTCTGATACCAATTGAAAGAGCACGTTTCGTGCTAACGTGTTTCGACCCCGGAAAAAATTATAGCGGAAGCACAAATACTTTAAATATTCAATACACGTAACGAATATTTAATTCTAGATGTTAGAGATATAGACAAGCAAGCAAGATATAGCCAAGCATAAACAATAGTAAAAAGATCCGATTTTTGGTGACGAAGTGAAAACTCGATACCCACGGTATCGAGAAAAATACTCCGGGCTTCAACGGCCAGGGAAGCAATGCACTATGAAAATCAACTTACAGCCCGGGTGGTAACGACGCGCTAACCTAGCCGACTTACTCCCGACACGTGATCCCTACCAAGGAACTCTTTGGATTTGCCCGCGGCAATGGAACCGGACACCTTCCGGTCTTGAAGCGACTCTTCCCTCTCGTGCCACTTGAATTGCCAATCACGAACGGATCTCATTCTTCACGAACCAACGTCTCCAACGCAGGTAGAAGGATGGAAGTTTGAATAGAAAAAGTAAAAGAAGAAATTGTGAGAAAACTCTTTATATCTTGAAGCTCAAAGAATGTCTTTTGGTTTTCTCAAGAGAAGCTAAAGCAATTGAAGCATGTAAAGCTTTCTTCTCAAATAAGGGCTCAAAATAATCTCTCCAGAATGTTTATGGCGTCCTTGGGGTTTCAAAAACATAAGCCAATATTTATAGAGGAGCCAAAAATCGCGTTTAAAATTCTGCCCGTTGGGCCGCCGCTCGAGCGGCCGTAGAGTTTCGTGGGAAAACCTGCGGGCGCTCGAGCCGGGATCGAGCGCGCAGTGAACGGGCCCCATTCTGGGATTTCGGCTCGAGCGGCCAGCGAGCATGCAGTGAGCGGGGGAGGTTCTGGTTTTAAGGCTCGAGCCGCTAGAGAGCACCAGGCGAGCGGGCGGCCTTTGGGCGGGCTCAAGCGTGTGGAGGGCGGACCGAACGAACTTTAACCCGATAACCCATAACCCGACATCAAAATAATGATACATATGATCACGGAATATGCCAATAAGACAAATGTCTCTAACAGTTCTTAAGCACAAAAATTCTTTGTTCCTATTCTATTGGAGAACGTTTCATAATCTAATCAGTTCATAAGTCCATTACTTAATCATATAATTCCCTCCATCATTAAATTTCTTTATATAAGTATATTTCCATACAGATTTTTTATATTCCTCGTGAACTTAAATCCTTACGCATTCATAATTCATGTACAATATTTCTTAAAATTTAGAAGGATTAAGAAATCCTTTTTAGATTATACCAGATAGAATTTTTAAAACTTTCGATCGATAATTCTTTCGTAAACGGTTCATAACATGATTTTCGAAACATTTTGAATTATTGTGCTCGTGATACGTGCATGAATCATCATAAAATTAGAACAATTAGGAATTCTTGCAAAATTGGCTAAACGTAACTTTTGAGATTCCGGATAAAGATTCATTGACAAAGGTTTATATTAATATTTTTGGAATAAATATTTGAGTATATGCAAATACATATGACATATTTTAACAATTGAATGAGGTGACATCTTACAACAATACCTAATTACCTCGGATGAAAAGTGTCAGGGCGCTAGTTAGGGCTCCTGGATGCACCAAATGGGTGAAATCATGGAATTCGATCACCCAACCGATAAATATTCATAATTAGGATATGGATAAATTATAATTAAGGCCAAATTATGCACAAGACTCGAAATAATTGGCTAAACATAGTTTGGGCAAGGGTTATGGTTCCGACGAATGAATTTTTATATAATATTATCAAATCGAATACTCAATTGATAAATTAACATATATAGATTATGGGTATTGATAATCTGGACCAAATTTAAGCAAAAACCCCAAATATTCGTGGGTAAAAAGGTCTTGGCACGGGGTTAGGGTTTTGGGTGCAAAAATCGGAAGAAAACTAATAAATTGGATATGAAATTAACATATATGCATACACTTAACATGAGTAACACAAAATATAAACTTTATTCGGTATCGGAACGAGGATATCCGATAAAAATAAAACAAAAGTGTAAGAAAATGAAAGAGGATGGTATGAATATACTTGTCTCGACCCGATCTATTACTCTTCTAACTGGCTTGAGTTTGAAAATAGACTCGAAAATCTTGGATTCCCCCATTCTCTCTCCTCTCCTCCTCCCTCTCTCTTCTCCCTGGAATCGCCTGGAAAATGTCCTAGGAAAAATTCCTCGACCACTTAAATCATGGGCTGGCGCTCAAGCACTTAAATCACTTTTCTAACTGGCACCTGGAATCAGCGCCCGGCGGGCCAACCCGTCAATCCGACTTACGGTCCCGAAACATATTTTTTCAAATACATTAAGCATAATTTTCATCATATTAACTTAATTATCCGTATTTATAATATTCGAGGACTAGTACATTACATAATGGTAGTAGGATTTAGGGATTAAATAACCAAACTTTTGTATCATTTCAAATGAAAGAGTTTTCCTTATTTTTCTGCACACTTCTTTAGCTCTCTTTTCATTTAATATTGATTAAGGTGATGATAGGTTAAGAGAATGAAGCATATCTAAATGTGTGATACAATGTAGAGTTTAAAACACACATTTAGCCAGGGACCCACACAAATGTTCAAAGTGCAATTCGAAATCTAGCATGTATGAGCATAATTCATGTGCACTTTATGTGAGGCAGTCACTATTAATTATGCATAGACACCCTTTACGCGTAAAGCTACATAAAGTGCACATGTGTGCTATTTATAAGTCCCTTATGCGTAGTGCTGAATTTGACACACTCTTGGTGGGGTAATCTAATAGACAAATACTCAAAACAATCTGTGGATTCAAAACCAAACATCTTTGGGCATGTTCTTACATTTCAACATACCTTAAGTGATACAATGAATTGTTCATTTTTTTTTTTAAATCTCTACAACCTTATTAGGACTTCAAAACTGATAGAGGGCCGTGAATTCTTTTTCTACGCAAATTTTTAAACATGTTTGATGTAAAGTCTCCTCTTCTATCGGATTGTTTATTATTTATATTGAAGCCAATTTTTGTAAGTTTCTTAAATGTATCTATTCATTTTTCTCTGAGTAATCAAATTATAGTCTTTTGGCTAAAATAATGAATAATTATGAGAACATACTTGTTCTTATAGAAAGGTGATGAATTGAATGGACCACACGCATCATATTAAAAAAGCATCTATTCCAATAGCCTTTCTCTAATAATTATCCTATGCTCATAATATTTCTTTCCATGCTTGAAACATAAAACGCATTAGTAATTGATTGATAACCAATATTTCTTAAGCAAATTAAACTTGTACTTTCTCTTTTTATTGAAAATTTTGACTGAGTGTCCAAATACCACTTTACTAGGTATGGTTTTATCAAACTTCACAAGCTTCCTTTAACGTCACACACATGATTATTAGCCACGTAGTTAGGATACCACACATCCTTATCTTTATTTTCTTCTCCTTTATGTTGGGATATATTGCTGCCAGTATAGATGAATTGAAAGGAATAGATAAAACAATGATGACAATAACACACAATTGATAAACGACAATTACAAAATAAGGAAACAAGATACAAGTAATTTTACTTAAAAAATTCTCTTCTAAATATAAGAGAAAAATTACAGGATTATACATTCATAAATTTTTATGATGTAAAATTGATTCTACAAACTCCAAATATAAAAACTCAATTTCTTGTATTAAAAAGATCTGAGTCGCAGTGAATACAAAAGAAATTTCTAGAGTAAAAAAAATCTTATTCTATTTTTTCTCTTTATTTTCTTCACTTTTTCTTACTAGTAGCCCTCACTGGTCTTTAATTTTACAAGTTGTACTTCTCTCTCAATCATACTCCATTTTATAAACCATAATAGAGTATCGCACGCTTTTTTATTTTAGACTATTAGGACTGGCAACCAGTCATTTGTTAGTATAAGCAATTTGGTTCTTCTTCAAACTCAACAGTTTGGGGCCCTTTAGTATTGGCATTGGGTTGGTCACCCTTTGGCTAGGCAATCTAGCTAGACGTCCTTTGGTTGGGCAATCTGGTTGGACACCCTTCGGTCAAGTAGTCCGGCTGACGCCTTAATATTTGCTAGTGGTCGGTTGACCTCCTTGGTCTTCGCTAGACCAGTTAGTTGCCCCTTTGGCCTCTAAACTGCCTGGTCATCATCGGCTCCAATCCGTTTTCTCTTTGACCACTTCGCCATATGCGCAAAGCGCGTGCAAATGTAACAGTACTTTGCCTCAATATAATCCGTGTGTGTCATCGTCCAAATTTGTTGTATGACCTATCAATTGCGTATGGACTCATACGGGAGTAACCCATAATCTAGCACTTAAAATGTCAATAGTAAAGTTTGCCCCTTCTCATTATTTTTGACGTAACTCCATTTGTGATTTTATTCTTTTTAACAACTTTTTCTTCATGAGCTTGTGGTAGCCCATGAGTTAATAAGTTGTCATGGTAGCTAGAAATCTAAACTCTTCAGTGGCTTCAATAATAAAATTGAATTTGTGATCCAATGAGCTAACGATTAATACTCTTTACCATATGTTTTTAATTGATCCATAACTATTAATACTCTTAAAAAATAATTTGAGAGAGATTTAATTCTATCATAAATGAAGATTTATATTTATTTTGTATAAATTGAAGATGAGCCTTCCTGACATTATCAACTATTGACAGGAGTTTCTAAAGATCTCCCAAGTTTAATTTGAAAGGGTTTCATTAGCATCTCATTCAAAACATTGATGGATGAACATTATGATTTTCTGATCTTGCTTTCTTGTGACTCATTTCTTCTGAAATAGATTTAAGGAACCTTCATATTCGGTTCTATGTGGTCTTTTTTTATGACCGCTCACAATTTTTAAGATTCTAAAATTAGCTTTATATGGATATACCATCTCTCATATTTATCTTTGGTGGAGAGTATTATTTCAAACAAAAACAGTTCATCTTCTATCTCTTTTTCTTACAAATAAGGCTCTAATGTCACTTTAGAAATTTTATTACACAGTAAAACTTGTGTTTCATTCACTTGAAAAAAATAGAAGAATTCATTGAATTATAAGTGCCATTGGATGACTCAAGAAATGTAACATCTAAGATCCGAAACTAATTTAGAATAGTTCACTTGAAAACTCCCTACAACTCTATATAACACCCATATGACCAAAAACTAACAGAAATGTAACTCTTTACCACAATAATGTGAAGTTATATGAAATAAAACTAAACTTTCAAGCGTGATTAATACTCTATCTCTCTCTCTAGCTTGCAACTCTTACCCAACGCTCTCCAAACATTGTGTTTGATAACTTTGCTAGCTATGGCGTCCTTTCTACACTCTTTGCTCGTGAGAGATACTTCATTTTAACTTGCGGGTTGATAATTGAATTGTTTAACATCAAAAATTTAAGTTGTATGTTTAAGGATAAGGAAGGTAAATCTCATTTATTTTTAAGCCAAAAGTAGATGATATTATATTTCAGGCTTCACACTTTTATGTTATTGCTCATTTAATTTCATCACAACAGTAACAACAATAATAATACTATTAAAATTATTTCTTTTCACTGTTGTTAATGTTGTTATTTTTATTATTACTACTCTAAGTTACATAGCTTGCTTATTGTATTGTAGAAACAAGTGTTATCCCTAACAAAGCCGTTTGTAGAAGAAGCATTGCATGACTATTTTGGTGGCACACACATCCCAGATAAAATGGTCATCGCGGACCTAGGCTGCTCCTCAGGGCCGAATGCCTTGATACCTGCCTCAGAAATCATTGATACCGTGCATGGTCAATGCCAGAAATTGGGTCGTCGGTCGCCTGAATTTATGGTGTTCCTGAATGATTTGCCGGGGAATGACTTCAATGATATATTCACCTCACTGCAGCCTAATTTCTTTAGCAAACGGAGGGAGGATGAGCAATGCCGTGTGGCTGGGGTGCCCGGTTCATTTTATGGGAGGTTGTTTCTAAGCAGGAGTCTGCATTTTGTGCATTCTTCTTCTAGCTTGCATTGGCTTTCACAGGTTTTGTATTTGTTTTCTAGTAAGCTTTGCCACTTTAATCTCTATGGTTGTGTGATAATGTTGAATAGTTTGTGCAGTGAAATCATGAGTCAAAATGCGGTAAAAAAAATAAAAATTTGTTATTATTTTTTGTTGTTAGATTGCTATTGCCCTTGATTTTATGTATAAAATACAACCTTGACTAGAGCAATGGTAGTCATTGTTGCTCAAGCGCTAAATGACCAATAATAATTATTATTATTTTATTTGATATATTAATTTAATTCTTTTAGTCAAAAAGGGTACAAAATAAAAATTTTAATAAAATTCAAACAGGCCCAATAACCTAGTTTCTATGTAGTGAAAGAAAAGCAAAAATCAATTCTAAGTTAACATTAGTATCTTGATATTTATACTTTAAATGTCACAACTAAATGACATGAATGAAATAATGAAATATTAGTTAAGGATTACCCTTTCTTGTGGATTGGTATGAATGTATGTATATGTAATGTGCATGCAGATTCCCTCGGGGCTGGATGCCAAAAATGGGCCAATGCAAAATAAAGAGAATATATACATAACAAAGACAAGCACAAAGGCTGTGATGAACGCATACAAACAACAATTTAAGACGGATTTCAATTTATTCCTAAAATCACGAGCTGAAGAAATGGTTTCGGGAGGGCGAATGGTATTAACCTTTATGGGACGGATGTTTGATGATCCAACTACTAAAGAGGGCTTCAACCATCACATGGAGATGATAGCCCAATCTCTCATGAATATGGTTTCTGAGGTATGTATTCATTTAATTACTTTATTTTTTTGGGGGTTAGCTTCCTCCCCCCAAAAAAAAAAAGGGCAATTTTGCTAGAGAAGATATTAGCCTAAAATAATTACATTATTAGAATTTAGTGCTCATGCCATATTGAATAAGCAAGGAACCATGTGAAATATTATAATTAACACGTTAGGGTTCGACTCAGATACACATAACATGACGTAATGGAATAAAATTTGAACATCCTGTTAAATATCAACCACCAAACTCGTGAGTACAAGAAATATAATAATATATAATATTTTTAATGTGAAAAACTTTTTTTAACTAAGAAAAAATCACATGACAAATTTAAAAATAAATCTATTATAAAAATAATAATATCCGTTATAAGTAACTTTCTCCAAAATCTTTTCACTATAATCCTGAATGAAGAATAGTTGATTACAATCGTACCCAACAACGCACAAAAAAATGTACAATGAAAAATAAGAGATTGATATATGCGAATATTGTAATTCTAGCATGAATATCGCATAACCCTCCGGTAACTATTCGTTTATTATGATACTCATAAGAGAGTGATCAAAATTGAATATAACAAACACTATAAAAATCAACAGACACCTTTATTGATATACATTTAACTTCAATGAACGGCTTGCATTCAATATAGACATATATGAATAGATTTCTTGATGATGACCCAATGACAGAAGGTGGTTAAAAGCATGGCTAACCCTATGAGAATTCATGAAGTATTGCCCTTCATAAATAGTGGTTTGAAATTAAATTTTTATGTAATTAAGCAAGTTTTTACTGTTGGTATTACAATTCATTCTCAAAACCGATCAAAAGAGAGTTGGCCTTCAAACCACTGAGAGAAGTATGGTGCAATAGGATAAAAAAAGGTTCGGAGTATGCTATGAATGTTAACAGCTAGAATTTTGTAAATTATCATAACATATGCAAGAAGGTGAAAAGTGAAGAGTTGTTTTAGGTAATATCCTTACTCACTTTTAGGATACTCTGAATAATATATTTTATTTATCTATCTATACTATTAGACCAATGCTAAAATAAATAGATGAATAAATATCATATTAATAAATAATATTTTAAGAACTATAAAGGAGTGTTTCTCAAATTTTTATCAAAAGTCAAAGATGCTCTTAAGGCGATATNAATCCTATTAATTTATTTATATATTATAAAAAAAATTTCTAAGATATACCCATTCAAGACGTATCATTTGATAAAAAAATTGTATTTTCTAGATCTATAACTCTTTCTATCTTTAGAGCTTTTTATTCTGACATTATCCGTCAGATTTGCTTCCCTACCATTAGACTCTTCAATTGGATTGTTTTTTGGTGAATTAATAAGTTGTTTTGTTCTACTTTCTCTGGTGGGTATTGTCCTCTTCTCGAATTCTCTTCATTTAACTTCGGAGTTTTTCTTTGAACTGTGACCTTATTTTGGACCGTTTGTGATCCTTGGTTTGTCCTTTCAATGTCATTCTTTTATACATTTTCTTCATATAAATAACTGATCACACTCTTAATTAATTACACGTAGGGTATTATCCCAGAGGAGAAGGTTGATTGCTTCAATCTACCATGCTATGTAGCATGCACTGAGGAAGTAAAAGAAATAGTAGAGGACGAAGGCTCATTTGTCATGAATCGTTTGGAATCCATGCAAGTAGATGTTGTGGACTGTGAAGGGGACAACGTGCTTCTCTCAAGGGGTGAGAGGGTGGCGAGGATGGTGAGAGCTATGCTTGAATCAATTCTTGGTTACCATTTTGGAATGGAATTAATGGACGAGTTATTTACTAGGTATGTGGACGTCGTCAACAGCTACCTTCAAACTGCCAATTACAAATTTACTGTATTTGTTCTGTCTCTCACAAGGCAATGAAAAATCATACTAGATTTTCTTTTGCGAACAATGAATATGTGCTTCGATCTTTGTTATAGTTTTTACTCAAAACATTGTGTAACTAGCTAGCTTTGAAGAAGATTATCTACATGATATGAGACATAGTTTTATTTAT
>JAODPA010066476.1:0-10904 GCA_025585075.1 Nepenthes mirabilis | reverse complement strand
TATTATTAAAAATATATTAAACATGACTAAAACATATTTTCTAAGATCACTTCAAATAAAATGGTGGAAAGTTTGGATTTTGAAGCAATACCCAAATTTATGTTGGAGGAAGCACCGGAATCGAACCTCTTTCACAAGGGTAAATTCTGTGGTAAATGAATGCCAAAAACTAGCTCAACGGTAAATATTCAAATTTTTTGGACAAGAAGGATGAAGATGTCACATTTCCAAACACATTACAGCAAAGCTGGAAGCCTGGGACAAAAGATACTGAGAGGGGGAGGGAGGGAGAGAGGGAAGCATGGTTTTATAATTGAAGTTCCATAAGATAGATTAGGGCAGCAACCAATTCCTTTATCAAGTGAACAGCTTACCCAGCTTTTCTCCAGTTTCACAGCATCCTGCTCAATGACTTAATCAAAAGTTTCAAATTCCGCCTGGTGTTCTCATCGCCCGTGAACCCTAAGATGTCCGAACTGATATTCTGCAGCAACAGAGGAGAGGTATAAAACAAGGAAGGGTAGGTCATTCGGAAGCAAAACTACTAACGGCTTTGAATTGCCAGAAAAGGATGATAGGAGATCTCCCACCTCGATGTTCTTCAAGGTGAATATGAGAGAATAAATAGACTTCTGAATCAACTCGGTGTTCTCGGGGGTCATAATGGATGAATGCACCCTTCTGCAATCAAGGGCTTTAAACGGTATTAGCACGCAGACGACGCAAGGAGAGGGAAGATGATCAAAAAATGGCTATTTGTAGTCTAATTTTTTGTGCAAATAGAACAGAAAGCATACTACCCGACAAATGTGCATACAACCCTAAACCCTAGGTAGCCAAACCTCAAAAAAATGACAAACTATACATTTAAGAAATGGGTATAGCAGTAGGAATATCACGTAGATAGATCATTAAAATCTACTTTGATATTTCATCCACCATGCTTGTGATTAACACTAATTCTTAAGCACCGTATTAGGCCTTTTAACAGTCAAATTCGGCAGTATTTGGGAGTCCTGTAAGTGCTATCAGATGGAGGGAAAGGGAAATAAGGAAGTAAAAAAGAAGAGATCAAGTAGAGAAAAACCAAATTAGCAAATAAAGAGAAAGGGAGACGCAGATATTACCAAGTAGAATGACGTAGAATCACAATTTATCAATGTTTTCAATTCGTCAATAACCACTCAAAAGTTGAAGTTAGGATCTCTATATAGAGATATTCTGCTCTTAAATTGATTNAAGTAAAACATAATGTTCTATAAACATTTTGAGCTATCAAAATTACAAAATATTAAAAATCATCAAATATAACAAAATATGAATACAAATCAAATTAAATAAGTAATTAGATATCAATAAATTTTCAAAACGTCGGCATCACTATCTCTATGGTAAAACACAAAACTAAAGACAATAGATGGCAAAACTAGTAGCACCGTTGTAGCTTTGGCTCAAAGCAAAAGATGGAGTGTTCTCTAACAATCAACACTGACACACATTCAACAGTTACAAGGTGAAAGATATAGGACAAAACAATAAGTCAGCCAAAGGCTCGTATGGCCTGCAATCTGAACTTGTTATATTAAAAGTAATAAGAATGTGTAAACAATCTCAAGCCAAGGGACAAATCAGACAATACAGGCTAAAAATAATAGATAATAATTGCTATCCCTTGGATGAAAATTTCGACATCAGCTAAGGTTATATCAGTGTCGAATATATTAGATAATACGTATAGAAATCGGATATTATTGGAAGAAAAATCATTTGAGAATAGTAAGCTCAAAGATAAATATAGGCCAATATATTATAATATATCAACAATATAACAATATATCTGATATTGTTGCAGTATTAATGGACGCAATAATGCAGCGATACCAATATATATCAGCCCATATAACATCGGCCAATATTTTCATCTACAGTGGGGTCAGTTCAGATTTGCAATCTAGAAGTCAATTGAACTCAGTTTCTGGTGACAACATCCAACATAACTAATTAGCCAGCAAATCTAGTTGATGCCACCTGCATAATTTATCAAATGCTGTACACCAGAATGTTCTTGTTACACTGTTAAGAACCAAATTAACATGCCAGAATTTTTTTTTTTAAAAAAAGTGACCGATAAATCAGCAAATGACACTTGCCTCAAATCCTCAGAGGCCTGTGTAAGGCTTTTTGTTAAATTCTCAACTTCTTGAAGCAAACCACTGTTGCGAACCTCAGCCAACAAAGGTTGAACATCTTCGGACATGGCTTTAATCTGAAATATTACTACACGAGAAACTGGAGTAAATGCACACTAGCAATAACGTCAATAGCCTGACTCTCTCTAGTTGATAAAATTCCAAGTGAGAAATTTATTTTAAATAATTGACGAGGCCCCAAGCAACTTCTCATTATTCGTAAGTTAAATAGTTAAAAGCAAAAACAGTAATCAATTGCTATGTGCCAATAGGGGACAACATAGTTAAAGCCATAGTAGCATTTTAGCAGAAAAGTGTATGAAAAGGAAATATTAGTAAGGATAGTGTAGAGCAATATACCATAAGTATCAGATTATGGTGAAGTTAGTAATAGCAACAAGCATGAACCATAAATATCAGATTAAGGAAGTCAAGAGCATGTTCGTCACAAGTATGCCAAGCCCTGATCTAAAAGATAAGCAGCATGCCATTTTTTGTGGTGAGTAGGGGAATGAGGGTTTCAAAAGAACAAAGAATGCAACAAAAGAGACAGACACAAATTATGTTTACTATCTACCTGTCAAGCTATGTATGGTAAGCATTGATTATCTCAAATTCCAAGAGCAAGCGTTTATTAAAATTTATATGAGTTCGTTTGCAAGACTGGACTTGGTTGTATGTTTGGAAGTGTAGAAGTTTACTAGAAGTAGATTAAATAAAACATTTCCTGAATCAGTAAATAAATTTCATCAAAATGATGCTAACATGCCATTGAAAAGTACAAGAGGTAAAATTGCAAGAACCAACTCAGTCGGCAAAAACTAAGCTTACAAAGAATCCAAGAAATCTGTGGCTGCTTCATGAGAAGACGGATAAAGCCCTCAACTGAAAGAGAAATAGTATGCAGTCAAATTTCTTCATCTCAAGTATTCAAATGTTTATGAAGTAATTGGATTTGGTGCATAACTCAGGTCTTGTGATGTGAAGTCTGAAGTCCTTGGTTAATGCAACAGATATAAAATTTTACATTACTTTTGCACAGCAAAATTAAATGTTGAAATCATTTGGTTGTGATCAGCAGATTGTGTCATCAGATTGGCTGCATTTTTTAAGTAAAAATTAAGCTCAGGTAAATTAATTTTGAGGTTGTTTTTTTTTCAATTTTTTTTTCTTTTTCAGTGGAGGGGGCAGGGAGTATATGACCCAAACTTTCACATATACTAACTGAGACAAATCTTTTTTGAAATGAAATGTTCCGAATGTTCCTCTAGTCGGCTAAACTTGTTCAAGGGAAAAGCAACATCAAGTATTTCCAAATGCTTGAAGGGAATCTTCTCCTTCCAGATCACCAGACAATAGATCCCTTCCTGCTTCTAACCAATCCGAAGAAAACACATCTAAAACAGATTCTGTTCACAACCTACTAGATGCCTGTATATGCACGGGTAAAATACCTATTTTACTACCCAACTTTCAAGAGAATAATTATGCTGCACAGCTTCCAAATCCAACCCAAAAAACACTAACCAGCATCACTCCTCACTTTTGAGAGTTATTCAATGTAAGCATCTAAGCTTGCTGTCCCCCAAGTTCCCCCACAGAAAAACAAGAGTTCTGGTGGAACTTAGGCTTTCAAATCAAGTTTGAAGAGGAAACACACTTTTTCACATTTTGCTTAATGCACAATTCTAAGAAGCATTGACACGGACATGGACACGACGTCAACATAGTGACACAATATTTTTTTTAGAAATAAGGATATGATATGCTGGGAAGATATTAACCCAAATCATAGTTTATTAATTTTCTAATTGATGAATACTATTTTATATGAATTAGCAATTAATATGCCTATTTATTGTTTCTACACCCGAAAAAATTCATATGAAAATACATAATTGAATCAATATAAATGAGTTATGTTATAATATATTCAACAAGCTATTGGAATAACAAATAATAATGATATAACTTAACAAATTAAGACAACTTTTTGCGGCATATAAATTAGACATATTGGTCACAATTTTTTTTACAAATCGGAATGTAGGAGAAAATATTAGTCAATATATCATAGCATATCGTTGATACAGCGCGATTTTGTTGTAATATTAAGAAATATCGGAATTAGGGGCACAATAACGGTATTTCATTCCATGCTTCTATTCCATTTTAGGGGTACCACCCCAGCTTACCAATGTCATTCACTGTTGTTGTATCCACTCTCACAAATAACTATTTTTCTCAATTATAAAACTCCCAATCACTTACACAAAAAATCCCTCCTTGATTACCGCAAAATCTTTAACCATGCCCCCACCTTACCAGGTAAATTCAAAAAATCCACAAGAACCTCCACATAAACAAATCATGGGCCTTGAGTTTCTGAACCACGAAGTAACCGAGAAACAGGCATAAACAATCAGAGAAGTTAAAAATGAATGAAGCTCAATTTCTTTAATTCTTCACTCAGCTTTTTGGCTAACTGATGAGAGATATTCAACTTACAAGTTGTAACTTCAAATGTTCCACTAGAAGCACATTTCATCTTTTTGAGAAAATTGAAAACTGCTTTCCACATAAACTTCTATCTGACCCCAACTTCTAGAATGAATGAACGAACTATTCCATAAATTTGGCCACAAAAGTAATCATTTATGGAGGGGGGGGGGGAATTGAATAGTAGTGAATAATAATGGAAAAGGAATACGTACCTTTAAATCCAAAAATGTGACTCTTGAGAAGGAAAAAAAATTGTAGCTTTTACATTGCTTAATATAGTAATGAATTTCACATGCAAATTTATGGCATTTCTGTACATATGAATGTCCTAATTTCACTCAAGGCGATCAAAGACATTGGTTTCTTCTTTCGGCTAAAGGCTGATGATATCAAGCCAAGGTGTTGGTCCAGAGAACAAACCGAGCAATCTTACAGGGGAAGAACAAGATGATGGAGTCACCTCTATGCACACTCTGATTGGCAAACCTTCCTATCCCACATTTTGTGCATTGGAGCTTCCCATGCTGTTTTCCTAAACTTCCTAATAGAATAGAATGATACTCGTATATAATAGATCCTAAAACCCCATAATCAGTTCTAATTCCCAGAAGAGGAGTATAATGTATGAGTCCAACTTCAGATTTCTCGGTCCATATAAACAACCTTGTCGTTCAGTTTATGTAATTGCATGGACATTGAATTTCAACTAAAGAATTCAGTGTCTCTATCACTCCTCTCATCTGACTCTTCTTTTCCACTTTCTCATCCCTCATCTTCTCCTTCTATTCCCCCTTCCAATGCTATGTAAGGTAGGATGTAGTCAATTCTACACTATTCTTCATTCCTAGGACTTACGAGACAATGAAAAAGGGGCGGGGGCACAATATGTTTAGCAGATTGATACCACAGAATTTGTTAAAAAAGCAATTTCGACCAGCATTAGAATCACAAGATAAAAAAGATGCCCTAATGGGAAGAAAAGGAAGAAATTATTAAAAAAATAAACAAAGATACACACATTTTGAAATATGGCTTTGTAGGAGGAGAAGAAGTTATTTGAAAACAATTTAAACAATTTCTGCTATGTGACGGCTATCTAAGTGAAAAATAAAACAATGTTAAATATGAGATTAAAGGAATATATCCTTTTATTTTAAGAATAAGAAATAAAAAGAAAATTTGCATTTTCTGCTACATAGCAGCTATCAAGTGAAAACCCTTTTAAGAGGAAAGATAAACTATAACCTATCCAATTCCATTTGCCTAAAATATCAGATATGACACAAAATGTTGAGTTGAACACTGACAATTACAGATCCTTTGCCTATGAGACATGTTATCATTTTGCTTCAAGCATTCCAAAAAAATTTTCTCATGCAATAAAGAGGATAGATCAAACTATGAAAAATATCCATCATTCAGGAAACCACACCTTTGATAGCAATGGTCTTGCCTCTTCAATTACAACAGCAACTCTTTTAGCCAGTGAGTAGCCGTTTGCAACACCAATTTCTTCTACTTCACGTCCAAGACGAGTAAATATCCCCACTAATGCATCTAAACTAACACCTTGATATCCCTTAATCATTTGCCTGTCACAAACAATAAGACCTTCTTTACCACATTCTGGATCAAGGGGTCCGACTGACGGCGTTGGAATTGGATCTCTGGGTGTGATATCAATCATAGTTTCCATAAGAAGGCCCGATTGGTTCACTTCAACAAGTGAATTTCGGGGAATAATAATTTTATCATCATCAACCTACAAGCAGAGATAACATTTGAAGGATAGAAATATGGAAAAAATCAGTAAAGTCAAAGAAAAATCAAAGACTATTTTGGCAACTTCGTTTGCAAATAAATTAATGCAAAAAGTTACAAACCTCAACAACAGCTTCTACACTCTTCAGTGACGGGTTCACACGAATTACATTACCAACATTTACCCCTCTGATTCTCACTGGTGTTCCAGTGCAGATGCCGCAAGCCTCGGAAAACTCAAACACAGCAAGATACTTTCTAAATTTGGAGCGTATCTGGAAACCCCTCAGCCAAACTAAGCTTAGCACAAGAAGAATTGTGCCTGAAGCAAGAAACAGCCCAACCCCACCTTCCCAAATGCTTCTTCTTCCAAAACCAAAATCACTCAGAGGACGCAACGTTTGCCTCCAAATACTTCGGGGAACATTCAAAATGGTGGCAAGTGAACTCTTTCCTTCAGAGGAAGAGGGTTGTTGGTTTTGCCCAGTATTAGCTGACATAGCTTTGACCAAAACTTCCCTTTTCTTATGTCTAGATGGAAGGCAAGGCAAGGAGTCAACGAAACAATGCCGAACGTCAACTGAAGGAGAAGATAACCCCTTTGGGTACGTTAAGACCTGGATGAATAAGCTTCCAACCATCTCTCTCAGCCTTGTTAGGCTATCTTCAGTTGTTTTGAAAGCCTAATCCTCAAGTAAAATCCTTCCAATGAGAATCAACATAATCATTATCCCAAATGCCCTTTTTTTTGAGCTGCTTCCAGTAACAGTGGTAAAATCTGGAAAAGAAGTAGAATCACCACATAAAATATTCTGCATGGGAGAGGGGCAGCCAGAGATGAAAAAAAAAGAGACTTGCAAAAATGGCAAAAAGCACCAACATGATAGCTGGATTGTAATTGAATCAAGTTGACTAGGCACTCACCTTCCACATCCTACACCATCTCACTTTCCAGGTGCATTTCTTTGAGTGTAGACTTATTAAATTTTCTAATATGCATATATCATTCAACTGTCATTAGTACTTACTCCTTACCCCACAATGAAAAAGTCACCACAGGTCAGGGATAGTCAATCGAGAGGGGGAAGTGAGTTGAGAACCTCGGCTTCAAGAGGCAAATTTCCCCGGCCGATAGAATAGCTACAAAATAAAATACAATCTTCAGGGGAAAAGTTTGAAATCATCAACAAGACAACTTCAAAAATAATAGTAATTTTCTGTACTCCAAAATAAATAAACCAATAGACAAGACAATTTGTCAGCGTCCAACGTCCCAATCCCCGAAACCTGAAATCCGTCCCAAATTTAATTATGTCAAAATCGGGCTTTACGTTAAACCCATAATTGAATGTTTAACCAATTGACTTAAACCCAACCAAACGTCGGAACATAATCTACAACAAATATTGTTAAACGATTCAATAATAAATAAATATCAAAACACAGGACCCAAAAACCACGTTTAAAAGTAACTCTGAAGACTCATCTCCCAATCAACTTAGACCATAAATAAGAAAAAATATCTTAAATCCGAAATCAAAATAACCAACAATATATCCAACATTGTACTATATTATTACCATCGGATCCTAGCCAAGTACAATATTTCAAACCCAAAACACCAAACTACTAATCTAAATAATTAAAATACATTCAAAACATCTAAAACACCCTAAAACTATTTCTTCCCCAAAGCCTCTCCGATGTTCAAATTTCCTGCAAATATATCCGAACCTGCTAATATGAAAAATTAGTAAAAAGGTAGCAAAAGTGAGCTTAATACGCAACAAAACATATATAATTTTCATATATGTGAATATAATGAATCAACATACAAATGACGATATTCATAATCAAAAATTGAAATGATGATACCAAATTGCGATAAAATATGTGAAAATCGTATACAAATGTATGAGTGTCGAAGATGCCAAAGTTGTACAAACATGTACAAATATAAAACGTGTGAAACTCATTCAAATGGATGAAGCATATGAATGTAAAACAAGCCAAATTCATGCAAATGCATAAAATCGTACATGTCATTTCAAACGTATAAGAACATATAACATGCAAAAGCCATTCAAATGAACAAAAGCATGACATCTGTAAAAATCTTTCAAACATATAAGAACCAACGATCGATGATAACCTCACCAATAAGGGTTGAATATTGAAATTTGGGTTATGGTTGTTTTCACATAACCAAATACCACATGCAACTATTCGTGACATATGAGTAGACCAACTACATATTATTCCTTATAGTCGGAGTTAAATGCCACTTGTCTGACACATATATATTAGGTTTGATCTTCAATTTGCAAATAATATAATAAAATATGTCTAAATATATTCCGTCAATACTCTATAATAATCTTTATTTAGTCAAAACTAAAAACTTTACACCAAAATGTAAATATACAAATATTTTCTCAAGCTACAGAAACAAATCACCTTCGTCAAAATCAAAGTAGAATTTTCACCAAAATACTAACAAATAAAAGACATGCATAAACATATGTATAAATATTAATGACATGCAAGAACATTTTTATGAAAATTTCAAGATTTCAACATGATATACATAAATTTAATACATAAGTTTTCTAAAATTATGAAATAGGAATCAATTGGCATGCATAAAAGATATAATCAAATGAAGTAAGCAAATATCACACACATGAGTATTTAAATAAGAAATGCTCATACATTTTTAAAAAAATCAGCAATAAAGGAATAAATTGGCTTAAATGCACTTGTCTTCGCTTGAATTTATCAAAGATTTGCTTGAATTTTACTTTCTCTTTCTTTCTCTCTATTCTTTTCTCTCTTTTCCTCTTCTCTTGCACTCCCTTCTCTAAAAAATCAGTAAGAAATGAGTAAGAATCAGTCAGATAGGCCATTTATAATAGATTGGTGTACATGTTCTAGTTAAGCATAGCTCAGGTACAAAGGCAAAATCCGACCTCCACACGAGTGCCAAACAAGTGTGTATTAGACACCACTATTATGGACCAAACATGCACAAGCGCCTCACATGCACACCTTAAAATTATGGAGAAGAAATAGATAAATACAGTAAGGTACTTCAATGGAGGATTTAGGTTTATCTTTAAGCCACCACCTCCACTAAATTCATTTATACCAAAACCCCTATTGAATATGAAACTAAAGAAAGGGAATTTTACTCCTTGATTTCATTATTGTATTTTATAATTTTCACCAAATGCATATGAAACGAGCATGAAGTATCACTTTCACTTCCATTCCTTACATTTCCACGTACCAACAAAAGCTGTTCCATCACTTAGCTTACCCCAGAGCCCCATAGATTCTAGGACACGTAATTTTCAACACCTGCACTACGACATTTGAACAGTCCTACTCTCAAGTGTGAGCATAGTTTGTTGAAAAATACAACCGCATACAACAATTAGTTCGCAATTCCATCCGTGAACACTAAATCTGGCGGTAATTTGCAAAAGGACTCAACTATTTCTTGCAAAATGATCACTATTTCTTCATTTTCCAAGAAGTGTAATAGCAGTTGTCCCAATATAATCAGAAAATCGATGAAGTAGGAAATGCTTGTTGGGAAAGGGGGACATTTTAGCTTCCAAAATCAAAACCACCAGAAAACCCTAACTTATCCCTTTCAATCTCATGCTACTAACGTCGATTGTCTCTCTGGATTCAATAATTCTGTCTAAAACAACTCATTGATCATAACAACGTATAAGATAAAATAAAATAACGCATCTGATAGCGTGACTTACAGCAAGAACGGCGACGGACTCAATGAAGACTCGCCGGAGGTAATAGTGTAGAAATTGCAAATAAATTAGCAGCTCCTTTTGCACCGGTCTTTGGTGATGTAATTCATTAAATAGAGAAGCCCTCGACGGCACTTGCGGCAGCCATGATAGTCTGAAGGACGTGCGCTGCTGCCATCTAAACCGTCGACTCGTCCACGGAAGAGAGAAAGAAGATGGAAGGGGAGATTGGAGAACGTAGGATACACGGAACAAAGATGGATAGACAGGGAAGTGTGCGGAGCTGGCCGGAGCCGTTCAGCACTTCAGCTAGGTTGAGTGGCCGGTAGAGCCAGGGAAATGTGGATTGAGCTTGCCTAGAATAAACGCTGCGTTTAACTTCAGCATATGCCCAATACGCGTAGTTTTCCGAAAAGTTTCCACCTTGCGTTTGCACTTCTCTAACATTTTTACTTTTCAATTTTTTTTTTAATAAGTAACAAGCATATATGATGTAATTCCTTCACTAAGACAGACCCAAAGGCATGTATAAAATATCCCAAAAAATCAAAAGCCAATTACAAAATCCACCCAAAATATAATAAATAAGAGTCAATTAAAAATATTAAACAAAGATATTAACATCTTAAAATAAAACGTGATTGAACGGTAGTAAGTAATTTAATAATAAAAACTT
>JAODPA010066475.1:0-10903 GCA_025585075.1 Nepenthes mirabilis | reverse complement strand
TTATTAATAATAATATTTTCTAGGAGGATGATGATATTTCATATTCATGACAAAAATATTTAAATTTAGCAATTATTGATGTCTTATATACTCAATAACGGGTCTGTCTCCCATAGACGGACCCAAATACCGAAATCCATGATGAAAATGCCATCTGAAAATCACAACCCAGGAGAAGGTCACCACAATTCATAATCCGAGATCATATAGTCTAGGATCGCCTGCCATGAACGGCCCATTCAGGACAGCCTATAATCCTTTTTTGTGTGCTGAGGAAACTTATTATAACTGATTAGTACAAGTCTGGTAAATATTTTAAGAATATTCGTCCATATTTTGCGCAATCTCTCCGAAAATGATAACTTCCATATCGGGTGCCTCTAATGATGATGTCAAAGAAGGAAGAAACCCTCTTCTTTTATGACGGTTGTCATAATCAGCAGCCATGATCCCTTTGGCAGCCTATCAAATCCGTATGGACAACCTTCTACAAGCCCTAGCGCCCAACCGTATAAGCACTATAAATACTGATTTATTCTCGCAAGTAGAGGGAGAACACTGAACCCTGAGAAGAGAACTCTAAGATGCATATAGAAAATCGAGGAGTCCAACCATCCATTCAGGAGGCCCTACCTCCATCCAAGAATAGCCCCCTGTCGAGGAGCTTTCCACCATCCAGGAGCTGCCCTCCATCCAGGAGCCCCCATTTGTAGAGGCGATACACTTCGTCCAAGAGCCGCTGTCTATTGAAGGGATACCTTCCATCCGTGAGCCCTGCCCACCAGTTCTTTCAGGAGAAGGCCTGCCCAGTCTATTTAGGAGTGCCGCTTGGGAAGTCCAACCCTTTATCTAGGAGACCTTGCCTCTGTCCAAGAGCCGCCCTCCGCTCAGGGGATGCCCTCCATCTGAAAGTCCTACTCACTAGTCTTTCCAGGAAGGGGCTTGCCAAGTCTATTCAAGTGGTCATCCATTCTGGTGACTTGCCTTCCATCTAGGAACCTTGCTCCTACCCTCCACCTCTAAATCTCCCCTTAGTCGGGTGTATCTGTAAGCTACCCTTCAGTTGGGCACACTTCTAAACCATCATTTAATTGGACGCATACATGCACTCAGTTCCTGTTGCATGCATCTATACATCTTTTTACATTCTTACATCTTTCTATTACCTTAGAAATATATTTGGCGTAAGTGTTGGATAATATACCAATGAGTGAATCCCGTAAATCTTATGACATTTTATTTTTAATTGTATTATGCAGAATTTAGGTTTGAAGGTATGAGAATCAGATTGGCTCCAATTCGGCCCAACGTAAAAGATCGAAGACCTCTATAACTCATATAACAACTCAAATCTAAGGACCATCATTCATATTTCGTTTGAGCAATGTAATCAAGGGTACCGTCGGATAGTGATCTACAATTTGGTTGCGAGTATCGATGACTAGCAACCCTCATTTGCAACTAGCGGGATAGAGTTAGGGCAACTTGTTAAGCAACCAACTTGATAGCTTAGAGTGTTGTTTGCGGGTGATGGATGATGGATGCAAAGACATCAATTACTAATGACAAGCATCGGTTGTCAGAACGTGGGTGTGGATGAATTTCGGTCAAGGTATGCCAACTGATAAATAACAATGGCGCCCAACACTAAAATTGTTCGATGATAGACAACGAACGTGTACGGTTGGCTACTAATAGTGGCCGATAAAATGACTTCCGATGTTTTTAAAAACAGGTAAAATCATTCCCAAAATTTAAGTTTTTTTTTTCGACTACCGAAAAAGCTATGTTTTTCAGTACATTCTAAATATTAAATAAGAAAAAAATATATATTTTTATAAGTTACCTTTTAATAAATAAATTAAGGCTCCATATGAAAATATTTATTTTTAATATATCAAATTAATGGGTACGTCAGTAGTGGACTGGTCTAAGAAGGAGGAACGGTTCAGATCTACAACAGGCCAATATCGCCTGGACGGTCAACGCTTGCCGCTGATCTGTCGAAAGGCTAATGAATCAGGAGAAATCCAAGAATATGACGGCCTACTTGGGTCAAAGACGGTCAATGCTTCCATTGATCAGAAGCGTGGCAAGTTGGCCATTTGAAGATCAAGCCTCAAGTGGGCCAAGCCTATTTTGGTCTACACGATCGTTCTCGACTAGTAACAATTTTCTCCCCTAATTTAGCGCCATTCACAAAAGGCAATCTCAATGGCAACGGTCATCAGCAGATTCAACGTACATTCCTAAATGAAGGCGCCAGAATCTCTTCCTTATCTGATGAAAACTCTAACGGTTACAAAACGCAGAAAAAAGGCAATCAATCCAGCGATCGTTACTACCATAAAAGTTTGACACCAGAAAATATAAGAATCCCAACAAAGCGCGGGAATCAAACCCTTCTGCACAAGGAAGACACCCAAAGTAACGCTTAGAAAAGGCCATAACATCCTCACTCCAACGCATGCCTTCATTCACTAACAATAAGCTCACTCACTTCAGACTACAAAGGCTTTCTCTCTCTCTCTCTTTGCCACTACATTATCAGCGAACACAGTGCTTAGACCCAGTGCACCTCACGAGCCAACAAAGCCTCTTTCAACGAGAGCACTCACCCATCTCAAATACACTCTACATTTTCTTACATTCCTTACTTTTACCTTTTTAATTCGAAAGCTATTTACTGATTTGAGTAACAGAATATTTACGGTGAGATAACCTCTTACCGTCACCATACCTCTCATTAGTAATTGTGGCATGCAAGATCCAGATTCAGTGGGCGAAGTCGAACTCAGACAACTCAATTGCCCCGAATCTATTTCAAATTTAGATTTAGGACACATCATTGGTGCCGTCTATGAGAAGCTTACAAAAGGCCAACCACTTTTGCCCATAATCTCTCTCTCTCAGTTTCGCATCTTATCAAACAGAATGGTGAACATGAGAGTATAAGCTAGCAGTCTCGCTAGAGACATGACCACCCCCGATCATGACTACTCTACCGGTAACTAGGTCAACGGCGTGCCAGTACCCTTTTTTTTAAAATTTAGCAGAGCACATGAGCAGTATGAACAAAATATTCCAAATACTCTATACCCGTCAGGAGAACGGATAGAAGGGGCTTCGCCCGCAACTCTCCTGCTCTGACCTTCAATAGAGGAGGAAAAAGGAAGAAGAAACTGGCCAAGAAGACTAAGAGGCCAGCCAACACTCAGGCTTTGGAGGCCTCACATGCCTAGAGCCATTCAAGGCTCGAAGAACATCTAAGCAGAGTCCAGATCGGAGGAATCCCCGATACTCTCAGATGGACACCTCCCCTCAGGTTTAGGAGAGAGCCTCTAGGATGGTTAGGTTCGCTGGTAGTAGTAGTCGGCCAACTACTCTCCATGTTAGAGAAAGGACGGAGTCGAGAACCTACATTAACTACAAAAGAACTGACAACGCCATCCGCACAAATTCGCGAGTGGAGAATATCTTGAAACGCGTGCTCAAAGGTGATGAACACGCCATGGATTTGGACAGATCTTCCTTTATGGCACAGATCTTGAACCATCCCATGTAGGCTAAATTAAAGATTCTAACCTTTCACTCTTACGATGGGAGTGATGATCAAACGGATCACCTCAATCATTTTCACACCCATCTGAATCTATAAGGGTTGGACGACGCGGCCATGTGTCGCAGTTCCCACTTACGCTGAAGGGGGACGCCCGCATCTGGTTCAATGGTCTCCCATCAGATTCGATCCGAATCTTTCAAGAGCTCTCTGACCTCTTCTTGGCACAATACATCTCAAGCTGTCAAAAAGGGAAGTAGCATTGGCATCTCTCTCATATCAAGCAGAAGGATGGAGAGAATCCACAAAAATTGTTGGATCACTTCGTGGCAGAAACAAGAAGACTCCCTAGGCTCATTCATCTTTGACCTAACGCATGGGGACTTCTTTAGACACATAGCGTATAAGAATTCGCAGATCTTTCGAGAGGTAAAATTTATCACTAGGACTTACGTGGTAGCGGAGGAGGCCAACGAGGCTAAGCATCCTGAGCGAACTGAACAGCCTCGCTCTTTTCCAACTGTGGGAAAGTGGAAGTACAATGGTAGTGACCAATTCCACCGAAACCAGCACCGGGCTGGAGCCCCAGAAAGAAGGGACTGCGGGGCAATCAACCCGATGCCCCTAACCGACACACACTCCAACGTCCTTATGCAGATTCGTAGGAAGAAGTTATTTAAGTATCCAAAACCACTTAAGAAAGTGGAGGAAGAAAATCTATCCAAGTACTGTGATTTTCATCGATCTCCCAAACACTCTATGGAAGATTGTAAAACGCTTCAGCGAGAGATCGAGGAGCTCATTTGAAGGGGCCATCTCACCAAAGTCGTCAGGAATCCCGGACAAAACTCTGGCGCCTCATGTGGTGAACTACTAGAATCATCCCAACAACAAAAACGGGTCTCGATTGGGGTGGTCAATATGATCACAATCTGACCGGTCAAGACCCCGATGGATAACAAGGAGCAGCAGGCTGGGCGGAAAAAACAGCACACAGAAGACAACGTTATTAGCTTTACCAATAATGACCTAAGCCATGTAATATCCCCCCACGTAGATCCCATTGTTGTATCCACATTCGTTTCGGATGGTAGTATTGACTACCAATTGAAACAAGTTTTCGTTAATAGTGAAAGTTCCCGTAATTTCTTTATCATGATACATTTTTTAAATTTGGTTTAAAAAAGAGTTAGTTGAAACCTGACAAAAGCCCTCTCTATGGCCTTCACAACGAACCAGTGGCCGTCTAAGTAACGATCCAGCTGGAAGCCACCCTGGGTACATACCCAAGAATGGTGACTCATACACTCATTTTCTTGGTCGTCGACCTGCCTTCTGGGTACAACGTAATTCTAGGCCGACCGTGCCTAACAGTGCTCAGAGCGGTCACTTCAAAACTGCACCTCAAGATGAAATTTCCAATAGTATGCGGTATTGGTGATGCGTTGGGCGATTAAGTTACTGGGAGGATATGATACATGTTCCAGATCGCTCTAAGTGGCAGCATAATGGCGGCAGGAGAGCTTGACCATAGAAATGAAGCAATCCTACAGTAAACACAGTCTGGTGAACCAATCGATCTAATCTCGCTGAATTCGGAGAATCCGATGATGTGTGTACAGGTCGGGGGCTCACTCACTGGATACTGCACGACGAGCTGGTCAAGTTCTTACGAAAGAACGCCGACGTCTTCGCATGGACCTCGGCTGATATGCCTGGGATTCTAGCAAGAGTAATGGTCGACAAGTTGGGTCTCAATCCTGGCCACAAGTCCATCAGGTAGAAACGGAGAAACCACTCTATGAAAAAATTAATCACCATCCCGGAGGAAGTAAATAAGCTATTGGACGCCGGCTTCATCAAGAAAGTTTAATACCTGGATTGGCTCTCTAACGTCATCCTGGTAAAGAAAAGTAATGTACAATGGCGAATGTGCGTTGACTTCACTGACGTTAACAAAGCTTGCCCAAAAGACAGCTTCCTGTTATCTAAGATCGACCTGTTGGCAGGCTTAACATCCGGACATAAGCTGTTAAGCATCATGGATGCGTACTCGGGCTATAATCAGATCCGTATGAGCCCAGAGGACAAGAAGCACACTTTGTTCATGACAGACCAAGGCACTTACTGCTATAGAGTGTACCCTTTGGTTTAAAGAACGCAGGTGCCACTTACCAGCAGCTCGTGAACAGAATGTTCGAAAAGCAGATCGACCGTAATATCGAGGTGTACGTCGACAATATGCTCGTCAAGACTAACACCACTGATGACTATATTCGCAATATGGTTGAATCCTTCGAGTTGCTCTGCGCACACCAAATGAAGATAAATCCTTCTAAGTGTGTCTTTGGAGTATCCTCAGAAAAGTTCTTGAATTTCATCGTCTCTCAACGAGGGATCAAGGCAAATCTAGAAAAGATCAAGGCCCTGACGGATTTGACACCGCCACGGAGTGTCAAAGATATCCAAACGTTAACCGGACGATTAACAACCTTATCTCATTTCTTGGCCAAGTCATGGGACAAGTATCAGCCTTTCTTCAAGGCTTTGAGAGGGACAAAAGCAAACAGATTCTAGTGGATAACAGAATGCTAGGCAACCTTCGACAAATTAAAGCAGTACCTGGCTAGTTCGCCGTTATTGACGTCACCCAAGAATGGAGAGGACCAATACCTCTACTTTTCAGTGTCGGAGGTGGCTCTCGACTCTGTCCTCATAGGCAAGACTCGAACTCTCAGCAACCAATCTACTATGTGAGCAAGATATTTACCGGCGCAGCGATGCGCTACCCACGCGTAGGGAAGTTGCCCTTAGCGGTTGTTTTCTCCGCCCAAAAATTGGGGACTAACTTCCACGCTCATCTCGCGGTAGTCCTAACTGACCAGCCTTTCAAGAGTATTCTATAGAAATCCGACGTTTTCGAACGGTTGATAAAGTGGGCTATCGAATTGGGAGAGTTCGACATTGAATTCTAGTCTAGGCCAACCATCAAGGGGCATGCTCTAGCAGAATTTATCGTCGAGACCATGATACTAATTCCTAATGAACAGCCCAATGAGGATGCAGCGTTACACAACAAAGAGCCAAAATGGGTTCTCAACGTAAACAAATCATTTACGAACTTAGGCAGCGATGTCGTAGTGGTCTTAAGGACCCCTGAAGGTTTTGAGGTGAAGTACTCCCTTAGACTCGATTTTCCAGCCACCAACAACATTGTCGAGTACGAAACCCTATTAGTTGGGATAAGACTAGCAAAAGAGTGCTTCGTCAGACGACTGACTGTCTACAGCGACTCTGAGCTGGTCATTAACAAAGTAAACGGGACTTTCGAGGCGTGCAACCATCACTTAGCCAAATACTTTGCTAAGGTAAAAGATGCCAGCTGGAGATTTTACAAAGTAACCCCGATCCACATTGTCTGAATTAAGAGCTAGAAGGCCAACCAACTCGCCAGGACAGCGTCAACTAACAACCCAAAACAGTGCTCAAGGGATATGTGGGAGGTTCTAAACATTCCCAGCACAGAGGAACAGGAAGCAATACAAATCTCTGACACAGAAAGCTGGATGACACCTTACCAGAGATACATGGTGGACGGAACATTGTTAGACAATGCAGATGATGCTATGTAGGTTAAGAAGACTGCTGGGTGGTACACCATGATCGACGGACGATTATATCGTTGTGGCAACTTGATTCCATAGCTCAAGTGCTTAACTTTTGAGGAGGTTGACTACTCATTAAACGAAATCCACCTCGGAATCTGCGAGTCGCACATTCGTGGTAAAAACCTAGCGTTCAAAATCATGCGCCTATGATACTACTGGCCAACGATGAAAAAAGGCCCCTCGACTTCGTGAAGAAGTGTCAAAGTTACCAACTTCATGGAAATCTTCACCATCAGTCGCCGTTGAGTTGAGCACTCTTTAGGCCCTTTGACCTTTCAAGCAATGGGGGCTTGATATTCTCGTCCTATTTCCAATTGCTACTGGGTAAAAAAAATTTATCATCGTGGGTATCGACTACTTCACCAAGTGCGTCAAGACTGCCCTACTGGCTAAGATCACCGAGTACAACGCTTTAGAATTCATTCGCCAGAGCATAATGAGCAGATTTAGCGTTTTCGAGGTAATAGTAATTGACAACGGAACCGAATTCTCTGAAAAACACTTCACCAAGTATTGCACCAATCTAGGTATCAAACTGGTCCATACTTTAGTGGTATACCCACAAGCCAATGGACAGGTAAAGGTCACAAACCGCATGCTACTTCATGGTCTGAAGACAAAGGTAGAGGACGGAGGGGGCTTCCGGGTCGACGAACTGATCTCCGTCCTATGGTCCTACCAGACGACTCCAAAGGAACCGACTCACGAGATGCCTTTCAGTCTCTGTTTCAGGATTGAATTAATAATTTCAGTTGAGATTGGGTTTTCAAGTCATAGGGTTGAGTCATTCGACTCGCAAGGTAATCTAAAATCTGGAAACACCCAGATTTATTAGAGGAAGCCCGTGACGCTGCTAGGCTGCAGACAGTCGTCTACCAATAACGAGTAGCACGTTATTACAATAAAAAGGTAAAAGCACGACACTTTAAAAATGTGGACTTAGTCTTGCGAAGCATTGAAGCTGCAGGTAAGACCACCAACCGGAATAAACCTTTTTTCAAATTGGGGAGGCCTTTTCCTAATCTTAAACGTTCTACGGAATGGAGTATACAAACTCTTGATCCAGAACGGCAAGTTGGTTCAACGGACGTAGAACGCGGTCCACCTCAACCGCTACTTCTACTAATGGCACAGACAGGTGATTCATATGTATGCTTGTACATATTGTTTATCATTAATAAAAGAACATATCTTTTCTTTCTTATTTGCACTGTGTCCTTTTCTTTTCTATATGCAGGTGTGTTTGCTTGCAGGGTTATATGACCTACACTGTCCCTATGTCGGGTGGATTTTACTTGCTCATAACTAAATCTTGGTCATTCAGTCGGCTCATGAGCGGTCCTAACTAAACTTTGCTCATCCAGGCGGCTTATCAACGACTGTAATACAACCCTGGTTATTCAGGCAGCCTATTAACTGTTAAATTAAACTCTAATCATCCAGGTGGCCCATCAGCGGTCGTAATAAAATCCTGGTCATCCAGGAAGCCTATTAATGGTCGAATTAAACCTCAATAATTTAGATGACCCATTCGCAATCAAAATCTTAGGGGGCTTAAACAATACGCGTAACGTCCTCCTATTCAACGAGATAGCATTGCAATCAACCATGGTCAATAGGAACAGAAGTGTTCCATTCAAAAGCCGGCCGCCCAAGTTCACATTTGGGCAATGCCGCAAAGCCTCTACTCACATATAAGTGTAGAATAGGCTTAACCCGATATTAGTATTCACCTCAATGTCTTCTCTAGGACTTAAGTCCATTAGAGAGAGCCATAAACGCCTCATGGAAGGCGAATGGCCAACTTGTTTGCAACGCACTATGTTGGTTGGACAATGCGACAAGCAATTGAAAAACAACGACAACGGCAAAGACACAGTAGATCAGCAAAAATCCCATTTTATGAATTGTATCTGTACGATTACAACGACTTTAAAAAGCAAGGAGTACAAAATCTACGAAGGAGCAGAGCTTCCAGGGGGAGGAGGTGGTGGCCTCCGACCACTCCAAGGCTGTGCCACGAGGCTCTTGCGACTCTGGGCAGAATAGCTTGATGGTTTAAAATACTCCACTGGAAAGTTAGGGGGGTCAACCAACCGTGCAATACACCGACAAAGGTTGACATATTTCCACAACCGTACCACCAATATATTGGAGACCACATGGAAGCGTATACGAGTAATCAACTCGTTCTCTAGTGATATCATCTGTCCCATGAGTTGGTTGATATGCCTCACCGCACGGTCATTTTCCTCTCTCAACATTGTTCTACTCTCTTAGTCTGGTATTCTCTTCCTCCAGATTTGACAGTTCAGCCTCTCTCAGTAGGACATTCTCCTCTTTTAACTTGGCAATCTCCGCATCCAGACTCAACAACAAGATTGGAGAGCGACTGTGTCCTCCGGGTACTCCGCTCTCTGCAATTCCATTTCCTCCTCAAACCAAGTGATTTCCTTATCCTGGTTAGAGATCACCGAGTCCCTTTGGCGTAACACCTTGCTAACTGCGCCAATTACCTTCTCCTCCTGTATAAACCAAAAATGTCATGTAATAATAATGGAGAGAAAAAGGAGAAAGAGAGTTACGAATGTTTACCTACAAGACTCGACGCACCGGCATCACTGGCCTGCTGCTAGACCTAGGCTCTGGCAGTGGAGGATGGGGTACAGCAACCTTCTAAATAGACACAGCAGCGGCCTCCGCCGTAGACTCCTCCAACAAATCCGTCATGGAGTCCTCCGACTCAACAAGCTCTCCAGTGGCTGGCTCCTCCGGTGCAGTGTGTGGCTTCAAAATCGGCTCCTGAAGCTCAGTTTGTAGCCCCATAGCTGGTGGCTCAACAACTAGCTCTAGCAGCTCAGTCGGCGGCTCAGCAAATGGTTCCCTATGGCTCAGCTTGTGGCTCATTAGCAAGGTCCAGCAACTCAACTGGCGACTCAGCAGATAGCTCCCACGGCTCACCAGTTGGCTCGACCATCTCAGCCGACGGCTCAAAAGCCTGCTCCTCCGGCTCATGTCGTGGCTCCAACACCGGCTCCACCCACGCAAGATATGCCAAAACAATGGCACTGCTCGCCCTAGCGCGCCACATGGCACCGTATGCCACTAGAGCCAGCTCACCTTCAACTCCTGAACGGCCACCCACACCTGTAAGGCATCCAACTGCCACGTAATCTGGCCCAGATGAGGACGAAGAATGCTCCACCATTGCAGCCCTCTTTTGTTTTGGACTGGTGGGAGTAGGGTCAGTAGAAGGTGCATCAGTATCACCAAGGATCATGGCTCCGGCGTTCCTTTACTTCTGAGAGGCTACTGGCGGCGGAGTCCTGAACTTCTAGACTAGAAAAGGAGGTCTCCAACGTACTCTCTTAGCCTCCTCTCAAGAAACCAAATGATCTCTCCTAAACGCGTCAGGGTTCTCCCTCACAAGCTCCAACAGCTTTGCCATGGCAGCGATCTCTACTTTCTTCAACGCCCCGGTGAAGGCCTTCGGAACTTTGTTCGAGTCCTAAGACAAGGGCCACGTCTCAGCGACGTGGACGAGGAAACGATTCTTCTAATTGTACATGGCTTGGTTGATAGAAAGGTTTCTGGGAGACAGAGAAATCTAGTCCATACTCTGTCTATATTATGCCAAATATTTTTTTTAGAATAAAATTGATAAATTAGTTTTAAT
>JAODPA010066474.1:0-10903 GCA_025585075.1 Nepenthes mirabilis | reverse complement strand
TATTGAAATTCGGATCAACAATTAAGTTTGATGCAGACCAGGGATTAAGATTCGTAACGGGTCTCGATCAAGCTCTCTTTGTAAGTAGGATCTCTACTTCGTCTTTGATAATTTAAGACCTGCACACCACAACTAAATCAATATTCAAAATGCAATCAGGGCTTGCTTCCCGAAAGACATTTCGACGCTTAAGTCAATTTTCGTCCAAAAATAGAGAAATTTTTAAATGAGAAAATAAGAGTGAATTCTTTTGGGTCCAAGTGTTTTAGTCCAATTTATGCCCATGCAATAGTCCAAGTAGTGGGATTTACACTTGAGTAGTCTGGTTTCTTTTTTTCGGTCTGTCTTTTATTTTCGACATTTTTTCCTTTTATATGATGTCTAGATAATTCAGTTCTTGTCTGTCTATTTTCTCATGAATTGTGACGTCATGTTGAATAGAACCAATCGAAGCGGTTAAGATTTCTGGAGTCCAACTGAAACAATTAAGGCCTCCGGAGTTAAACTGAGCAGTTATGGTCTCTGAACATGGGATCGTGCACATCGTGCGCATGAGCCAGCAGTTCAATGAATGGGACTTTGCTGGGCATGCGTTCTTGGGCATCGATGCGGTCTAGCCGATTTTGTATTATGCCCTTAGTGTCCTTTCTTCATGTAGGCCCATTAATAGCTATACCCATCACTGGCTTCCAATGATAGATGTTTTAAGCTTTAAACCTCTGGTATGTTTATTGATGGTGTACTCCTTTCCTATATGCTCTCTATTGTTACTTTTGGTGAAATCACCTTGTAGCTGATTTTCTTAAAGCCAATCAAGGACGCAACTGAACGGGAGTGATCAAACTGTAGGAATAGATTAAGTCTACAGTGAGAGGAAAAAATCCGAAGTGACAAATCTTTTCGAGTGACAAGGTCTTCGGAGAGACAAAAATTTCGGAGAAATAAAGTCTCTGGAGAGACAAAATCTCTGAAGAGACACGGTCTCCGGAGAGATACGGTCTCCGAAAAGACAAGGAAGATAAGAAAGATATGGATTTCAGAGAGCCTAGATCTCCGGAGAGATAAGGTCTCTAGAGTGAAAAGGTCTTCGGAGAGATAAAGTCTCCGGAGAGACAAGATCTTCGGAGAGATACGGTCTCCAAAGAGATAAGGTTTCCGGAGAGATAGGGTCTCCGGAAAGACAAGGAAGATAAAAAAAATAAGAAAGATAAGAATTCTGAAGAGACAAGATCTCCGGATACCTTGTGTCTTCGGAGTGAAAAGATCTCTAGAGAGAACAAAGTTTCTGGAGAAATAAGATCTTCAAAGGGACAAGGTCTTCGAAGAGACATGGTCTCTGGATAGATATGGTTTCTGGAGTGGCAAGATCTCCGAAGAGAACAAGGCTTCAATGAGAGAAAAAGGTCTCCGCAGTGAAAAGGTTTCTAGAGATATAAGGTCTCCAGAGTAAACAAAGTTTCCGAAGAGACATGGTCTCCGAAGAGATACGGTCTCCAGAGTGGTTCTGTCAACAGCAAGAAACCAGCTTGTTTTTCATGATTTACCTTGGATGCTGTTCTCCACATCATTAATGAAGACTTGCAATCATGTCATTCCTCAAAACTGTGTGTCCTTTCAATTCAAAAGTGGTGCCTTTTCAAATCCAAAAATTCTGCTATAGACCCGGCACTGTTTCTGGTTAGTTTTTAACTTCATCTTCAATCCTCAAACCCTAACTCTTTCTCGTACCCCTTTGCTTTCTTGTTACTTCTCCTCTTCACTAAGCATCGCTCCATGGTCGTTCATGTTGCTGACACTCGATTGGTGCTCACCGGAGATGACGTCGAGAGGTTGTATTCCCAGTTTGGAATACCCAAGGAAATCGCATATGTGATGCCTGGTGAAGATGATAGAGTTTACGATCCGCTCGATAACTTCATCACCATTTACGAGATTCACCTTAGGGGTGGCCTTCGCATTCCCATTGCGCACGAGTTACTTCAGATGTTCAAGGATTTCGACGTTCTCATTTCTAGATTCCTTGCAAACGCAGTCAGGTATCTTTGCAACCTCTACATATTTTTTTTGTCTTCGTGGGCTAAAGTTTAACTCCATCACTGTCAAGGCTATTTTTCAATTTGTCAAAAGCGGTGATTGGATTTCATTGTCTCTGAGGGAGAGAAATCTTTTCGGACTAATCCACGTGTCCGTAAAGGATTGAAAAGATAGATTTTTCTTTTTGAAATTATCTGTTAGTATTCTCAGTAGTTGAAAAAGAGTTATCGACTCACTCACCGGTAGGGTTACTACTCAAGATGAGGAGTCTGCTAGATCGTTCATTGAGATTCTTTGGGTGAAGGTAGATTCTTTCACCGATAAAAATAAGGACCGCCTTCTCTTACCGGAACTTTTGATCTTTACTAAGTGGGTGACCAATGAAGAAGAAACAGTGGTTGTCGCTGTGTCTCCACCTAAAATATGTATGTGAAAAACTAAGGGAACTAAAGCCAAGGCTGTTTCATCACGGCGGAGGTGAGTTACTTCTCAATCTGTTGAGGCAAACCCTCCTAGGCCTAGCCTAGAAATTTCACATCTTGGGAGCCCAACTTCAGACCCTCCTGTTTAAACGGGTCTGGAGCAAGAGTTGGAGACGGGTTCAATACCGGAATGGGCTATTGGTGAGGATCATCCAATAACTTCCATGGAGCCCTTGAGCATTCATGGGATAATGGGCCAGACAGTTGATTTTGGACAGTTTGGCGAGTGTGGCCTTCAAATTGAGGCTAAAAATGTCCAGACTGAAGAGTTGTTATTTCCTGCCTCTTCGCACACACAAGCTGGACCATCTACTTGTTAGGCTACTGTAGAGGAAGTTGCTGGAGTGCTTGGTGGAGAGGAGACTTCTCATCAAGGGTCTTCGGCATTTAATCCAATTGCTCCCTCATCTCAACCAGAGGTTGGATATCAACCTCCTACGTGGCCATTCACTCCGAGCTCAACGGCTTTCACGCCTCGCCCTAGCCTCATTGGGAGACGGCCTGAATCCACTCCGACAACTGGGGAAAGAATTTCTTTGACTGAGACGATTCTCAGAGTAGCATTTCTTATTGTAAGTATTTAGTTAATCCTTTCCATTAAGTAGTATAAATGATGACACCATGTACTTACTTATTTTGTGCGCCCACGAAATAAAAAAAATTGACTCACTGAAGATTGGCCTTCAGCAAAGGAAGCTGTGGATTCGTCAATTGTAAGACGAAATCAGTTGTTTATGATTATCCCAAGTTGATCCCAGCACTCTGCAACAACTCCAAGACCAAATCTCCAATCTTCAAGCTAAGTTGCATAGCGCCAAGGACGCTCTTGAGCAAGCCAACCAACAAAACGAAGAGCTTCGGAGAGAAAATGCATGCCTACGTTCTGAGCTGAGAACCTGTCTTAGGCCAGAGGAGTTGGAACACGTGCTAAATGCTCGATTTTTTGATGATGTCCATCTATGCAAACAGATTGCCCTGCTGGTTGACCCACAATTTTCATTCAACTTTTTTAATGAAAGAAATAGAAATGTCCACCACTCATCCGACTTGCGAGGCTCTTCTAACTCCGGAGAGCCAAGCTCTCTCCACCCTGGGAGCTCTCAAGGGTAGTCATTTATCTGATTAAGTAATTTTGATATTGTAAAAGATTCAATAATGTATTAATATACCAGCTCTTTTTTGTTTGTCTATTTTATTCTGTAAATAGTCATTTTGTCAGCCAAGCGCTTTGGCTTTATATTTTATTGATGCTGGGCTTTGGTGAAACTTGGGATCGTTGACTATTTTGATCCTAGTTCGCAGGCCATGATTGATTGAAAGTATTCCTCCCCGAGGAAGGGAGTCAAAGTATGCATGCTAAATAGCCCCCTATGGTTTAATTGTTTGACATGCTTGGTTAGCTGGAACAGATCCGTAGTTTGAAATTTTCGATCGCTAGTGGACCACTTGATAACTGAATCGAGGTTCTTTTGATTGCCTTAGGTCACGGAACAAGTGAGATGGAAATCTCACCTGACTTATGGGCAATTTAGGTCGGTTCAGTTTGATATACTATTACGTGAGCACACACACATTCAAATGAAATAATAACAAAAATAAAATAAACAGATAAAAAAGACAGACGATCTCGTAAGAAGGCAAACAATTTCATTAATATTGAACATAATACAAGCACATGAGAAATCTTACATTGCCGACTTGGATCTTCGAATGTAACTATTGATAAAATTTCTTTAGATGAACGGCATTCCATGTTTTGATACTAATTTGCCATCCTAATTACGCAATTTATATATACCATCCTAGGAGATGGCTGACACAATGAATGGGCCTTCCCAATTTTGGGATAGTTTATTTCTATTAATAATCTTTCCTGTGGCCTTTATGGTACATAGGACCAAATCTCCAACATCAAGCTTTTGAGCCTTCACTCTTTTATTATAATACCGTGTAACGCTTCACTAATAAGTAGCCGTTCTCACCTTGGCTATTTCCAAGATTTTATAGAGTACGTTAAGATGTTCTTTGAGTCTTTGGGTATTGCTAAGATGATTAAAATTCTCAACCCTGAGATTGGATAACCCAATCTATATAAGAATCACTACCTCTATCCCAAAGTAAAGACTGAATGAAGTTTCTCGAGTTGGCTCCTTCGGTATAATTCTATAAGACCACAGTATCGAAGGCAATTCATCTGCCCAAGAGCCCAAAGCATCCTCCATTTTTGTCTTCAACCCACGCAACAAAGTTCTGTTAGTCACCTCCACTTATCCATTAGCCTGTGGATAAGCTACTGATGTATGTAACAGTTTGACACCTAAACTTGTGCAGTCTCTGGTGAAATGCTTTCCTGTAAATTGAGTCTCGTTGTCGGTTATTATAACCTCTGGGTTTCCAAACCGACAGATAATACTTTGCCACACAAACTCCACGATTTTATGTTTAGTTGTTTTTGCTAAGGGAGAAGCCTCCACCCATTTGGTGAAATAATCAATCCCCACAATAATAAATTTTTTTTAACCGGAGGTGACTGAAAATTGACCAAGGATATCAAGCCCCTACTGAGTAAATGACCACGGCATCTGCAAGGTTTTCAACTCAGCCGGTGGTTAATGAAGCATTTAACAGTTTTCACACCTTTTGATGAAATCCATTGCATTTTTTTCATTGTAGGCCAGTAATAATCCTACCTCATAATTTTGAAGGCTAAAGTTTTGCCTCCAATGTGAGATCCACATATGCCGAGATGGACCTCATTCAAGACATAATCTGCCTTTTTCGGAATGAGGCATTTGAGGTATGGGGTTGAGTATGTTCGACGGTACATTTTTTCGTCCACAATAGTATACCAACCCGCTATCTTTTTCACATGTTTGGTATCATCTGGGCTCTTTGGCAAAATTCTGTCAGTCAGGTTCCTCCAGTATGGCGACATCCAATTTTCTTGATCGATGACCTGCAGAATTTCTTACTCATACTCCTCAATACTTGGAGTTTCTAGAATTTTCAACGGGCATTTCGAATATTGCTCAGGTTTTCAGTGGCTATAGCCTTTGCAAGCTGGTCTGTTTTTTCATTCTCCGCCCAGAAGATGTGAACTATCTCTATTTTATCAAAGCTTTGCACCATGCTTTTCATCTTTGTGAGGTAATTTTTAAGCTGGGGACTAGCTACGTCAAAACTTTCCTGAACTTGGTTCACGATCAACTCGAAGTCGCTGTACACAATCACATGCTTCACTGAACATTCTCTGGCCAACTTGAGTCCAACTAGTAAGGTCTCATACTCAGCGACGTTGTTAGTCGCCGAGAATCCAAGCCTCAAGGAATAACTGATTTCTTTTCCATCAAGAGTCTTCATAACTATTCCGGCTCCACTTTCCACTTTCGTACTACATTGATGACCCATCAATGTGCAAAGTCTGGCAGATGTCTTTATTACCAACAAAGATGGCCTGAATTGGAATCGTGGTTTCAATGATGAAGTTTGTCAAGGCCTGACTCTTGATTGCAGACCTTGGCCTAAACTCAATGTGAAACTCACCCAATTCTATTATCCACTTTACTAATCTTTCAGACATATTAGGCCTTTGTAACACAGCCTTTAAAGGCCAGTCAGTGAAGACAACTATCCTATGAGCTTAGAAATATGGCTGTAATTTTCAGGCTGAATGAATAAGTGCTAAGGCCATTTTCTCCGCATGTGAGTAACGAGTTTCAGCATATGCTAACATCTTACTAACATAGTACATCAGCCGTTGCTCATCTGATTGTTCTTGGATCAGCACTGAACTTAACGCCGTCTTCGAAACGCCTAGGTACATATATAAATTTTCACCCTACTTTGGTAAAGTCAATAGAGGAGGACTAGACAAATAATCTTTCAACTCTTGAAAAGTAGTCTGGCAGTCAGCTGTCTAGATGAAATCATTTGCTTTCGTTCCCCTTAAAGAATTAAAAAAGGAGAGGTATTTTTCCGTTGTCTTAGCCAAGAACCGGGATAAAGTTGCAAGCCTCCCAATTAGTCTTTGAACATCCTTCACTATCGCTGGTGGTGCCATATCTATTATGGCCTTTATTTTCTTCAGATTGGTTTCAATTCCATGCTGTGAGACTGTGAATCCCAAAAATTTTCTGGAGGTTACTCCGAAAACGTACTTAGTTGGGTTCAATTTCATTTGATATTTTCGGAGTACCTCGAAGGTTTCGTTCAAATCTTGGATGTGGTCACATGTTGTCTTGCTCTTTACTAAGATATCATCTACGTAGACCTTCATGTTTTAACCTATTTGAGACTCAAATATTTTATTTACAAGTTTTTGATAAGTGGCTTCTACATTCTTGAGACCAAAAAGCATAACCTTATAACAATATGTATCTTGGTCAATCATGAAGGAAGTATACTCCTCATCTTCCTTGCTCATCCTAATCTGATTGTATCTGCAATAAGCATCCATGAAGTTTAGCTGTTCGTACCCGACTGTGGAATCCACCAACGTATCTATCATGGGAAGTGGATAACTATCATTAGGACAAGCCTTATTTAAATTGGTGAAGTCCACGCACATTCTCTATTTTGCTTTACTTTTATTCATAAGCACCACGTTGGAGAGCCAGTCAGGATATTGGACTTGTCTTATAAATACAGCATCGATCAACTTTTTCACTTCCTCACGAATTGTGATAAGTTTTTCTATGGAATAGTTTTTCCGTTTCTGCCTAATCGGCTTATGATTGGGATCAAGTCCAAGCTTGTGAACCATCAAATCTGTCGGAATTTTAGGTATGTCAACGGGAGACCATCGAATATATCCGCATTCTGTTTGAGGAAGGAGATAAGTTGATCTCGCAGCTATCCTAAGAGAGAGCTCCCAACTTGTATATACTTCTTCGAATCATTTGGGTCGAGAAGAACATGCTCAATTGTTTCACCGAACTGCGCCTGTTGTAATGTCAGTTCATCTCAATAGTCCAAATCTTCAACTGGCCGTTCTGGAACTGCTTGAGTAACTTGTGTCAAGTAGCAAGAACGGCCAGTGACTTGGTCACCCAAGACTTCACCAACACTTGAAGGCATTGGAAACTTCATCTTCAGGTATAAGATTAACGTTACTGCCCCAAAAGCCGTTAGACATAGCCGGCTTAAGATGGCGTTGTAAACTGAAGGAAGATCTACAACCAAAAAGGTGGGTACATGGGTCACTATTTTGGGATACATCCCCAATGTAACTCCTAGTTGTATTGTTTCTTAGACGAATACTGGTTTGTTGTCCAATCCATAAAGGGGTCCTGTCGTAGGTTTTAGTTGACTTTTCTTTAAACCCATCTTAAAGAAGGCATCCATATAAAGTAAATTTCTACTGCTTCCATTATTAATAAAGATCTGTTTCAATTGGCAATCAATTTCACTATCTAAAACGAGTGCGGTTACTACAAGGAGGTTAGAATGGAGAACTTGCACATGAGACATATCATTTTCATCAAAACAGATTACATCATTCCTAATCCCTACCCTTTGCCTTTTGTTTCATATAACAGCCTCTACCCGGTCCAAAGAGTGCTTTTTCTATGGTATGATTGATATCATATTAACCACTCCTGCTGCAACTCTATTTCTTGGATGTTGCTACTGGTCCTGCTCTTTTTCTCCTTCTCTACTAGTTTGTCCTAAATTCTTCACAAATTTCTTGAGGTGCCACTTTTTATGAGTTCCTCAATTTTTCTCTGTAAAGTCTTGTATTCCTCTGTATTGTGTCTCAGAGATCGATGATAATCACAATACTTTGATTGATTACCTCCCCCCGGGTTTTTAACTAGCTTGGGCAATTTTAGAAACTTCTTTCCTCATATCTCCATAAGAATGTTTACTCTGGAGTCATTCAATGGGGTTAGGTTTAAGAATTTGTATTCCCTTCAATCCCACGGGTCAAACCTAGACTACTTCTTCGGATTTCATGAGTCAATGCTATCTCTGCTCCTTTTCCTTCCATCTGGTGCATGCTACGAGCGCTCATCTCTTCTTGGCTTCTTTGCCTTATTCGCTTCCTTTGTTGCTATTTAGGCTCGAATGATGGCCTCTGCTTCAGAAAAGGCCCTGGGATCCTTATGAGCCAGATGCTTGAAAAACTCGTCAGATCCCAAAGTATTCATAAACGTATTCAATTTAACCTCATCAATAAGTTAGGCAATCCGTCAGACTTCCGAAGTAAATCTTCCCAAAAAACTTTTCAAACTTTCACTTGGCCTTTACTTAATATGAGCCAAGTGCCAAGGTTGCTTTTCAATCCTCCTACTGGAGGCAAACTATGATAGAAAACAATTGTCCAATTCCTCAAATGATCGGACCAAATTTGGTGGCAAATGATGAAACCAAATTTGAGCATCCCCTTTTAGTGTCAGCTGAAAACACTAACACATACTCATTTCATCTAGAACTTAGAAACTCAAGTGAATATGGAAGTTGTCCAAGTGATCCATTGGATCACCACTTCCATCGTAGACGTCCAACGTTGGCATTTTGAATTTATGCGGAAGTGGACAAGTTCTAATCTCCATCGTAAAAGGAGATCTTCTCAAATTTGCATAGTACCTATCTACACTATCGCCAAACACGTGTTGCCAGACTTTCTGCAATCTGTCATCTACATGAGGGGTAGCGGTACCTACTAATCTTTTCTCGTTGAGGTAATTCCTCAACCCTGAATGATTTGGCCAGTTAGAGTGACGAATTCCTTTAGCGGGCTACATGTTTCAAGAGCCCCCATCATGCTCTGAAGGTCTCCGATCATTTCTCAAATAATGATAATGTCGCCACTCAAGGCTTTCCTCCTCAGATCGTTGGCCTAACCGGCTTTCTAATGCGAACGCCTCCATCTCTATTGTTGGAAAACGCCCTTCCTTGGTCAACAGGCTACTCTATATTTTTCACCAGACGTCTCCTCCTCTGACTCCTTTTCGAGGCAGGAGTACCTATGGTTGAAACCGGGACTGCTTGTTTTTGTTGTCCCAACTTGGCACAAAGGGTTTGGAATGCCTCCGCCATGTTTGTCATTCGATCGTTCATGGCTTCAATCAAGATCATCTGTCGGTCTTCCCCACGACTACCTATTGGAGGGTCGTTGCAAGGAAAAGTTACATCTTCGGTGCATTTGTCTGACTTCTAGTGTTCACAATAATCGGATGAGTATAGTGGTAAAGGTAGCTTTTCGCACAGACGTCCCACAGACTGTGCCAATGATACGTACTAGAGATCTGGATTCGTAACGAGTCTTGATCACGCTCTCTTTGTAAGTAGGATCTCTACTCCATCTTTGATATTTCAAAACCTACACACCACAATTAAACTAAGAATCAGAGTACAATCGGGATTTACTCCCCGAAAGGTATTTCGACACTCATGTCAGTTCTCGTCCAAAAATAGAGAAAAATTTTTAAAGGAGAAAATAAGAGTGAATTTTTTTTGGTCCAAGTATTTTAGTCCAGTTTACGTCCATGTAACAGCTCAAGTAGTGGGATTTACACTTGAGTGGTCTGGTCCTTTTTTTTTGTCAGTCTTTTATCCTGGACGTTCTTTCCTTTTATATGATGCCCTGACACTTCAGTTCTTATTTGTCCGTTTTCTCATGACTTGTGACATCATGCTGGATAGAACCAATCGAAGCAATTAAGATTTCTGGAGTCCAATTGAAGTAGTTAAGGCCTCCAAAGTTAAGCTGAGCGGTTATAGTCTTCAGACGTGGGATCGTGCGCATGACCTAGTAGTTCAATGAATGAGATTTTGTTGGGCCTGCATTCTTGCGCCTCGATGTTGCCTAGCCCATTTCGCATTATGGGCTTAGTGGCCTTTCTTCATGTAAGCCCATTAATATTTGTACCCATCAAAGTTTTAGATTGAAATAAGTTAAACTGAGTGGCATCTAAGTTGTATATAATTTACACGAGTGCATTTTAGGTAAAATATTTGCATATGAGGTGAGTTTGAACGACAAACGTGCATGTTTAAAATAAAATGTTGATACTTGATATGCATTTCTAGGGTGCTTGTGCTCGGTGTGGATTATGCCTCAACACCTAAACTATATATGACCGGCACTTGTATATCAATTTTTTATAAATAGGCCATTGATAGAATTTGATTTATTTTTAATTAATTTTAGAAAAAAGAGAAAGTAAAAAATGAAGAAAAGCGACAATAAGAGAGAGTAAGCAGGAAGAGGGGAGATTAAGGTGACATCAAGCAATATCTTGTATAAATCAAGTAAAGTGTCAAATGCATCCAAGCTTTTATTTTCTACGTTACAACTTATTTTTAATCTCTTTAAATATTTCTTATTTTAAATTCTTGTACATTTATTATTTCTGTATTTAAACTAGTTATATTTTATATAC
>JAODPA010066473.1:0-10904 GCA_025585075.1 Nepenthes mirabilis | reverse complement strand
TACATAAGCCTGGTTTTACGTTTTTTCCCACCGTCTTACACAAATTTAATCACATCAGCTATGCAGCAAATGCAACAAACAAAATCCCACAGACATCTGATTTTTTACGCTGTTCAAATTCACAGAAATTGAATATTTGCATGCATGGAGTTGATAAATTGAATGGAAAATGAGGCAATTCAGAGTTCAATTATGGACGTCTCTTCGGGGAGATTTACTTATTCACCCAATTGAATGGAAAATGAGGCAATTCAGAGTTCAGTTATGGACGTCTCTTTGGGGAGATTTACTTATTCACCCAACTAGAATAACAAATCAACTATTATGAATATTAAATATTCACTTAAATTACTTGAGATAATTTTCACCACTCATTTACCTAATTTTTAATTTTGACTTAGGTGCACAGCAATCATTCACACTAGGAGGGCCATAAGTGCAAGAATGCATGCTTAGTGCTCTTCAACAAGCCACAGGAGTAGACATTAAAGCAAAAACACATCATTTACCCAACTTTTATTATTAGCCGGGGAGAATTGGGAAGCCCATAACAACACTAAGCATTATGTGCAAGAATATATGCTCACTGCTCTTCAAGAAGCCACAATAGTAGAAATTAAAGCAATTAAAGCAAAAAAAAAAAAGGAAAAAAAAGTAGATCATGGAATCTAATGGACCCTCATAATGAGAACTTGATAAAAATCACTAAGAATAACTCAAACATTCCACCATCTTTTAGAATAGTAAAATCAGGTGCAGATGCAGGAGCATGTGCAGGTGCAGCACTTACAGTCGTAATAAAAATGCTACCCGGTGACAATATAATGCAACATTTCTACGTAGTGGTAATCTTTTGCTAAATAATTACCATTTGGTTGCAGTAATTTTCACACCATCGTTACCACCACCTTAGCCCCTCACGCGTGGTATTGTAGTGGCAGGAGCAACTTAAGTCTGGAAACTTACCTGATGAATTGTCTAGATTGCTGAAACTTCTGATCCGGGGCTTACTCTAACCTGTCATATTGCATAATAAAGTGCAGAAAGCTCATCATCAAACAATTCTTAGTGCGATCAATTATGCTCCACAGGCAAGAATGTTTTTTTCAGGGACATTTTTGGGGGCATATCGGTACAAACATTATAGCCAACAATTTGATGGTACAACATTCAATGATAAAGTAACTGTTGTACAAAAATTAATTAGCAAATATGAATTATAGTAGATGTCGAAAGAAAATGATAGGAGATGATTCAGTTTTTCCTGGATGCTACAATTTGTTCGTCTGTTTGTTTGTTGATGAGATCGCTAGACATGGCTGAAAGTATCCTGTGTCGTTTCAGTATCTGAGAAGTAGCAAGTTTAGCTTTCTGAAAGTTCAATGCCACCACTCTATCGTCGTCCAAATCAAACCTCAAGTTCTCTTCATTACAGTTCTCTACAAGCAGGCACAAATGCTTTAGGTTTTCAATCTCCACCCCATTAACTTTCTTTACCTGCCCACAATATCACAATACAAAAAGTCATCAACATAATATAGTCTCTCCATAATACTGGGATAAGATTGCATAAACTTAACTATCTTCAGATCCCACATACGGGAATCACTTGCACTTAGTTGCCTTTTTTGGTTGACGGACAACCAAACAATCCAAAACAGCAAGCTCAGTAATGTTCGAGAGACAAAATCTGATATTTGATCGCCAATATCTTAGCTCCTTAACAATGCAGTTATGTAGAAGTCTATTATCTTTAGCAGATAACCAAAAAAGATAAATTTTATTATTTTGGTTAATAGGGAGGAAACCTTCAAAATCAAAGGTGACTATGGAAGTACCTCGTTACATTTGTAGGACAAGTCAACAGGTATTGGATTTCATCACTTTTACTCAATGGCAAAACAAACAGAATTAGATTCAAATATTTTTCCAAAGTTTCACTCTCGATATTTACACAGTATTATTACTCCAGAATTTTCACCATCACATTTTCCTTTAAAAATAACAAGGCGAATATGATGTACATTTAGCTATTAAACTCCCCTCAATACTTTCTCCTTTGGGTCCTCCCATTTTTCCTCTTTCTTTCAGTTTGGGGAGGGGGCCTGGTGGTCTGATTTCACTTATAATACAGCACGGATCATTTGATCAATGATAAAAACAGATTCCATGTAAATTGGCATAAAAAAGAAATGGTGGCACCTGCAATTCTGCGAGACGCTCATATCCTGCATTGATATCATCCATCAGAACCTGAATCAAATATGTTGCCATCAGTATAGGTGAAGCACTGGTCCAATAATTTCAACAGGGCAGTTAAAAAATTGAGTATTTCCCATGTAAAGGACTTTTTATGGGGTTGAAGTTTAATACAATCTAGATCATGCATAACAATATCAAATTGAAAACTAAAATTTTGTTAGGTTAAATTATGATTACTTAGCACTTAGCGAAGAAAGCAAATCCAATTTCTATGCAATTTGAAATTTGGCTTGCATGATGATCATCAGAAATATATTTCACCCATAATGGATTCGTCAAACTACTACACTACGGGTAAATGGATCTTGTCTTGCCAACAACCACACAAACGATTCATTATGTAGTAATTGAGGGATGCTCAGGAAAAAATAAAAAGATTGTAACATTGCTAATATTCATGAAATGCCAGAGAACGTACATAATAAATAAGAAAATTCAGCCAATTCCCAGCAGCTTGCATATCTCTGAGTTCCAATTAACCATTTTAGCCATACGTTCCATGAATGGATGATATTTTTAACACTATGAAAAAAATACGATATATTACAATATCAGTAATATATTGGCCATAATGATGTTAAACAATTCGTGCCACCCGTGGTCTAGCACAAACTATTGTAAACAGTGTTGGGTCATGTCAAACATGACCCAAAACCTCAAACCGTGTCAGGTGCAACGCGTGTGTCACAATCTTGATTTCATACAATGGAAAATGACCTTGCAGTACCAATACTTCTCCAAATCAAGGCTAACCTATCTCGTCCACAAAGATTCACTAGTCCAATCTTAAATATTTAGCCATGCGAGGTTGACAAGTCGAACCCCTTGCAACAAGTTCCACATTGCGCACAATGACTTCAAGGTTTCCACACATTTCTGTCAAGCAGTTAGAAGCATATCGATAACTTCCTGGAACCTGGCTCACCGTCAAGCTGACGCTCACCCATCGATAAGTTCTGACGTCTCACTCAATGCTTACTCATGCAGGGTTATTATAAAGCACCCCGTCACATAGAGCAGGCGTACTCCAATGTATCACTGTAACTCACTGATCTGCTAGTGAAATCTACACAAAAAGGCAGCACACATCATAATGCATCCGGGTCACCTTATCATACTCACTATATTGACCCTCAAGTTAATACTCAATATACTCGAAAACCATGACATTAATCTCAACAACACAACGTCGCCCCGTTCCGTGTTTCTAGCATCATGAGTGTTTACTTAGCGTGAGACTCCCAACTCATCTCATCTCTCAACTTGGGAGGGTTATCCCCACAAATATAATGTACAAAAGCCTGTCCTCCATCACAGGGTAACTTACTTAAGTGGTGCATAGCACCACGATACACATTAACACCTCAAGGGTGGTGAAGAGCTGAACACCATCATCCCCACTATAGAAAATATAATGCATTTATGGGATTTTTTAGGAGTATATGCTACCCTGTTCTAATTTTCATGATAAGGTGTCTAATTTTTTTACAGCCCAAAATTCTGTCTAAATTGACCATAATTCATAGAAAAATTCAAGAATGCGAAAAAAATTATTTTGAGCGGTCATATTTTAACACCAAATTGGTCCATGTCATGGATATATATATATCAACAGTCGGATGATTATTTCTTGTACTACAACAATCAACAATTTTGTCGACTTTGTCAGGGCAACAAACAGTAGCTGTTGCTTGTGAATGGTTCAAATCTTCATAATATATATTATATGATTCAGTTTTTAAAGATATTATATGCCTCATTTATATTGGCACACCACTATCATATATACTGCTTGTGAAATTTTTTTAGAAAAATAAAAAATATGTATTTTTATTACTGACTTAATATAAAATATTATCGTTTATTNNNNATCGTTTATTAACTATATTCTCGTATCTATAAATAAATAATTAATTTTAATTAATATATCCTCAACATTTCTCGTCTTCAATTTTTGAAAAGTAATGTGTCCGTGTATCCTATGTCAGTATCCATGCTTTTTAGATTCCTACAATGATCTGAGCAATAATTATGCAAGTCAAATATAAAGTGGAGGAAAGGCCATGAAAACCTGAGACAATATGACAAATTGCTCTCCAGCCTTCTTAGGCAGCTCTCTCAATGCACGTTCACACAATCTGCGAGGTGAAGCATTATACCAGTCTTCTCCATACTCATGGAGGTATGGCTGTGTGAGTGGAACGAAGACTAAACCTGCAAATATATAGTAACTAGGAAGCTTATCGAATTGATGAACCGGTACCAATGCCTGCAACTGCAAAGGAAGGAAAATAGATACTGATTTCAACACATAACGGCACATAAGTCTCGCTCATAAAACATTGGCATACCAAACTAAGCCAATCCATCACCTTAGTGCTTCAGATCCTAGTCTTATGATGTTGCGACATGTCAAGTTTCCTTCATTTTATACTACTATAGAACATATCAAACAGAAAATGAAAAGATTGCAGGTCAATGCGCACCTAGCATTCATCATGGTTATAACCAGAGGAATAAGTTTGAAAATTGTTACACAAAACAGGAAGACAGATCACAAACACCCAAACAAATTTCAAAATTTTTCACCTAGGCTGCTAGGATATCCCTCATCTTCATCCCTTTGGAAAAATGCATACCAAAGTCAAATTTGATGGAGACACATAGTTTTTTGAACAGGATTCCTAGCAATGGATGTTTTATAATCAGTAATTACTGTTTGCTCCAAAATAAAAGGAAATGAACATTTGCCTAAAGCAGTTCCCAAATAACTACTTTACATCTTTTAGAAGTGATTTCAGTTTCATGCATGCGAGTTGAAGCCTGAAACTGAGGACAGGTTTTGCGTATTGAAAACTTTCTTTACATTGGATTATCTTTGGTGTTTTGATGATCCCTGCCTTGTTATGATGGAAATTTTCCGAGCTGCCTTTGGAAGAATTAAAGAGAGTAGGGGGAAAATATGTCCTCAAGGGTAAACAAGTGCCAATAGTGGGTGTCAGAGTAACATTTGAGACAACATCAAATGGCTTTTTGCCTTTTCTTGAGGTCACTTGGTCGTTATATATTAGAGATGGGGCTTAGAAATCCAGTTTTTAGATTCTTCATTATTAGTACTGTCATTGTAAACAGAGAAAAACCAAACGGAAAGACAACCATGGAAATTCTAAGCAGCAATATACTAGACTTTGTCAATAACAACCAGTCATATTCTGTCCAATCAGAGAGCACTAGCACATATGAATAGTCACACAAGCAAAAAATATAGTCATAAACGGTTAAAAATTATCGACTATGACTTACATGCTGGAGAGTGATACTGAAATCATACTCTTTGCCATCTCTTAGCACCCTAACTTCAGCTTTATCATTTGGTTTCTTTATAGAGACTAGATGATCAAATGTTATCCGTTCTCTATTTCTGAAAGGAACTGCACAGACAGTAAATCGTTCTACATATCAGAAGATAATCAACAACCACAGTTCTCTAATGAAACGGTCAGGTATGTAATGTGCAGCCAATGAGAAGTGAAAAGCAAGCGACCATTCTCTCTTCCTAGTTGAATAGATACCTCTGACTAGGAGCATTTTTCAATGAGAATTGTGAGAGATTCAACCTGGCAGACAAATGATTGTCACCACACCCAAGGAAGACAAAGAACAGCCAAACAGAGAAAGACAACCACCATATTATCATTTTTGCCTCTCTTTTGATTACAGTTAATAACAAACTGTATCTTTTCATTTTGTCTAAGTGGAAAAGAAAATGACAATTTAATATTTCAGACACATTTAGCTGCAGACCAGCAAGGCATAGCCTACACCATAAATGAATTTTCCCAAAATATTATTTCATACATGAATTTTGGCTAGATTTCAATCTGGCAATTTACATTCCTATATGCAACTAATATCAGTTATTTATTTACATTTTACATCAAACTGCATGTTGTGGTTGATCCGGACCAGGTCAACCGGTTTAGTAGTTGAAGCAGCCTAGCTAACCTATTTTTACCCGGTCAGGTTCAGCTGAAAATTTTGATTGACTATTGATTTAACCCATTCTAAGGTCCAGATCACTGTTTCACCAGTCCAACCAGCCAGGACTTGTCCAGGTTTTATAGTACCCTACTAGCCTAATAGTACCACCAAAAAGGAAAAAAGCATTAAAACCAGTACCTGTTCCATCATTTGCTATAGACACACCATCAAATGCAAGAATAATATCATCTTTCTTCAGAATCTTGTGTGCATCTGAAAGAGGGTTAATCTTGCTCACAAGAACCCCAGTCATTTCAGGGCGCATCCGAAAGTGTTCTCGAAGTTGCACATTTTCCATTGACTGGCATGACAAACCCATAGAGCAAAACCCTACATATTTTCCACAATCTTCAACGCCAGAGATAAAATGCTTTATCACTGGAACGGGAATTATGTAACTGCCAAAAGAGAAGTATTAAACACAAAAACAGTGAAATAAAGACAATGCCTACGACAGAAGATCTGGTGGAGAACTGCCACTCCCTTGCTTTGTCCCAAAGTAATCCTTTAATTGAGACAAAATGATCAAACCAATTGGGACCAAGGGAAAAGTTGAAGATGAAGAAAAGCAATTTTCTTCATTTCTTTTATTTTTATTTATTTTAAATTAAACATGCTACAGGAACAAAAACACTGGTAGTTACTAGCAAATAACCAAATGAAAGTAATATTACCATTAGACACGAGAAAATTTGCCAAGGCATGCCACATGCCTGAACCATAGGGTGCACTGGTGCCAAGTTGTTTACCTGAGGCAGGTCACCCTTCCTGAGACTGCCTCAGGTGCTTCCAAGGCCAAACTGAGGCAGGTTTCAGCCCCATCAGAAAAAAAAGAAAAAGAGAAATTATTTGCTTAGCCAATAGGGGCCCATTTTGTAGCTCGCATAGTCTCTCTCTCTCTCTCTGTCTCTCTCAGGCAGCATTCTGTGCGTGGGCATCATCTCACTGTTGGATGGCCACAACTATCCAGGTACTGTTAATCTCCTCCATTGGACATTCTCAATCTTCCCCTCGATTTCCCCCCCTAACCAGCTTTGACTCATTCTATTCTGAATTCTTTTCCAACTTCTCTCAATGTTCCTCAAACTCGTGTTTTCTTTCTTTCTTTCTTTCTTTTTTTTCGGGGGTGAGGTGGGGGACAATGCATGTTCAGCCATTTTTTTCTGCTTCTCTTATACAATCCTAATTTCCAACACTGATTTATCTTGATTACAGGAACATGTTATCATGCTAAAGGTGAATTATGGTTAAACAGAAACAACTGAAGGAGAGGCAAACCTTATTGTAACAGCAAGGTACTCCATTATGACCTAGAAGTCATAAATTCAAACCAAAGAAACAACCTTTAAAATACTAGGAGTAAGGCTGTGTAAATCTACTTCCCAAACCCACAAATGTGGGCACCTTGTGCACTGAGCCTGTCTCTTTCAAGACCCAGCTTCAAAGGCTGCCAATTTCACCAATAAAAGTAGACTCAATTTCCAATACACGGATTTATAGCTTAAAATTCCATCTAAAAGATTTTCATTTTCATATCCATTTTAAAAAGATATGTGCCTTGCTTTGATCAAGAGCGCATCTGCACCTTGTTCAAAAACCCTAGGGACCCTTTGCATCTTTGACAACATTGGGCACACGATACAGAGTGAACTGTCTCTCTTAAGGCAGTTGGGATACACATCAGGTCTAAACGTTCTAGTTAACTATACTCACCCAATATTCTCTGCACCTGAAAGATTTTGAAATGCAACTCCAGCAACCTTATTTCCCATGATTGCTGGGCCTCCGCTATTCCCTGGATTTATAGCAGCATCAATTTGTATTGCCATCAGCTGAGTAGCACCATGCACATACTGCGTGGGCTCAACTCTGGAAACAACACCTTTCGTCACAGAAATATTGTCTCCTCCTGCAATCAACCAAAAATATGCCATCAACTGCCTCAATAGTCCACAAGTCCCACTATCATTAACTACCAATATTAGAACATTATCAAGCTATATGTGATTACGTTTATCAAACAGGGAGAATAAACAGGATACAAATCTCTGATCTTCTAAAAGGGGGGGGGGGAAGGATGATGGTATTATTTAATCCTCTGGAGTTCAGGTTTCAGTATTCTATAGCAAGATGTCTTTAAATCAGAAGATGTGACAAGAATATTCCAATCCAATATATTGGGATAAAATGTTTGCATTGCATCCTTGAAAATTGCTCACATTGCTAAACAAGGTAAATTTTAATTAGAAGGGAGCATAAACTCTCAAGGTTATCTGTAGAGGTGCTATAAAGTTCATGGGCATGCACTACTGTTGGATGTTATATGACAAGGACATCAAATGAAATTGAGTAGACTACTGGAATGGATGGGATTCTTTCTTTTCCTTTAATCTTTGCTTTCCTAGGGGCTATTTTACCAATTTGAGCAGTCATCGGCAAAACAAAAAAACAACTATTAGAGACTTAGACCTCTATTTTGTGGATCTGAAGAACCCTCTCATACTACTCGTTCCATTTTTTTTCCCCCTTACTTTTGAATGTTCGGGTATTTGTCAGAGCTCTATATAAATACTTCACCTATTTAAATACATCATTTCCTTCCCGGGGATGAGATCGCTCGAGTGCATTCACAGCAATAGTACCTTGGGGATACCCAACAACAGCAACTGCCTCCTGCAGAAATGGAATGCCGCCAAATTCCAAATAATTCATGCCCTGCCAAAATTCTTCACTTTCAACAACCAGAATAGCTAAGTCACATTCATGACCAACAGCTTTAACTTCTGCTTTATACTTGGTAGGAGAGCCATGTTTCCTCACTAGTACAAATGTGTGATCTGCCACTACATGGGCGTTAGTAAGGATCCTTTTCCCGGGGATAACAAATCCTACAGCACAATTAGAAATATAGTGATGTTAGGATTCACAGCATAATATGAAATAATAACAAAGTGAAACGTGTTGAAATTTCTTAACGTCTTTGTGAAAGAATCAAGAGAGAGAGAGAGGAAGTGGCTCAGCAAGTTTTCATTAATGCATAAGGTAGGTCCTGCATGGGTTACATAAAGCTCAGACCTCTATGAATCACCAAACCACAATCACTACTACTTTTCATCATACCCACACTGGTAAGTTCTTAATGATTTGAAAGTCTCTTCATATGCAACAAGATTATCACAGTTTTCCTGATAGTTTAAGCAGAGGGGATCATCCAATTTAATTATTTGAAGGTTTCTTTTGTTTGTGGTGTCCATTACAAGATGTCTCCTGAATGAACACTGTCGACTGTGAGACATATACAAGTCCATCATGCTGCTAAAAACATCCTCAATGCCCTGCCATCCCATATCCCCATTCTGGAACATAAGTATCATCAAGAATGCAAAGTATGTCCTAGCATAGCTGACATACCATGATATTAAACCTCACTTCAGGCCTTACAAACTAAATACACTACTTTAACTTAATAATTATATCATGGTTTTTGCTACATCAATTATTCCATAAAGTTACCATAGCAATCTCCTACCAAGCATTCCTGCAATTGACATGACCAATAATCTTTTTTTTCCATGCTAAAAATAATAAATGAGCCACAGAATCTCTCATGGAGGATTTAGTATGCGAAGGAAAACTATAATCATCTTTTGCCAATCGTCCACCTCCCTATCAATTACTCCAAACGAATACCAAAATTTCAAAGAAAGAAAGATAGGGAAATATGGATCAATAAAATAAAATGAGATATAAAATATATGGTATGCCAGTCGGTTTCTTACACAGTATCTAGCAGAAAATTTATCAAAAAAGTTTTGGGGACTTCCTCTATACTAAAGATTCCTGAAACGCCTAACATTAGACAATATAAAAATCAATTGCGAAAAAGAACAAAAATTAGATCAATTTAGGTTACCAGAACCCATAGTTTCGCGCTGGGGTTTGTTCTGCCAAGGAAGAAAGTAATTCGGACTACTAGATACCGTAAATATCTTGACCACAGAATCAAGCGCGAAGTCTATAGCCGAATACGCATCCGACTCCATAATTCTAGTCGTCGTACAATCAAATCCCCGCAACAGCGGCGGCCGCAACGGCTCAACTTCAACCGAATCGTAGTTGCAAATTGTGGCACCATTGCAATCAATTTCATCGTTGGTTTGGTTGATTTTAGTCGCTGAATTATCCCAAAATGCAGTGGTAGTGAGAGAATAAGTCGAAAAAATTGGCGTTGGTTTCGTAATTGGAACTGAGAGAGGAGAATGTGGGGGCCGCTTCAGTCCGTGAGGGAGAGAGGAGCGCAGGTGGCGGTGATTATAGTGTTGAAAGTAAAAGGAAGAGGAAGTAGTAGTACCATTAGCGGGACGTACCGAAGAGGAAAGCTTGCGGACAGCCCTGCGGAAGGCTAGGCTCTGCATCCTCCCCACCTCCCAGGCTCCCCCTCCGTCCTGTCTCTCTCTCTCTCTCTCTCTCTTCCTTCCGCCCGCCAATTATCACCTGCGGGATTTTGACGTTGTTTTTGAGGGTTTAAGGGGGACTTTGCGGCCGAGGGTGACAAAAGAAGGGTTTTTCTTTAGAAATATTGTTCTTTTATTTTTTTTATA
>JAODPA010066472.1:0-10904 GCA_025585075.1 Nepenthes mirabilis | reverse complement strand
ATTTTAATTATTTCTCTTCTTATTTCTTCAATCCAGCTAACTCCATTCCACATTGAACCCTCTTCCACTCAAGGCAACATGGATGAGATTGAGTTATCAAATCTGATAATTTATTTTTGAAATAAATTATTTTTTCATCTACCTTAATAAATAGCCAGAGAGATAGTTTGAGGAATATATAATATTATTATTGTGCCCCGAGTTTTCAGTTGTCATACGGATTAGGGAGCCTTTGAATTCCTTATCATTTGAAAGTGGTCGCGAGCGGATCTGATCTCTATCTCTATTAATCTGAGACCCGCACAACATAACTAGCAAATAGAAGGTCAGAAATCCGAGGGGATTTCTCCCGTTAAAAATATTTCGACGCTCAAATTAACAACTCCCCGCAATGAACGAAAAGGAGCGTACGCTTAGAGGTGCACGAAAATATGCTGTAAATGCGTTGGGAGTGTGTGGATGTAGGAATGAGAGATTGGTGAGCAAGTAATGGAAGGCTTGGCTCCCGAAATGTACCACAACGGGTAGTTAACTCTCGTGGCCTGAGAAAGCCGAGAAGGTCGGATCTAGAATGTGGTTTTAGAGTTTAACTCGCGTGACATAAAGTCAATTATCCAGGATCCAATTCCTTCCCCTGTAAAAGGAGAAAGATTTTATAGGCCCCCTGGTTAGAGGTTTTGGGTGTAAGAATCCTTATTGCAAGGATTTGTCGGCTGCTAATCGCAGACGGCGGTCACTGATGTGTCAATTGTCGCCTTGTGGTGGCAAGTAAACCGTTGGGCGTCGCAGGCCACGCTTGATTTACCTCATGCGTTGGAATTGGCCATAGAACTATGGGCAGCGGCGTGAGCTGTGACTAGCAACGCTGACCCTATCCCCATTGGCTTATTTCATCTGCGCCACCACTGTCGCCCGACAGCGGCATTAATGGGCTGCAGGCGACGCCCATTAGCTACGAGTACGGGCCATCATGTAGGCTGTTCTAGGACACTGGTTTGGATCTGCCGTTTGGGTTGTTGCTCTACAAGTTGGGCTTCAAACTTCCTTGGGCCTTCGTATTGGACCCAACACTAGCCCCCATGCCTGGGACGACCTGTGATCGCGGCCTATCATGTCCTTCTGGGTCTAACTCGCAGTCGCTCAACTTCCCTTGAGATGTGCCAATGTTTGTCGCCTTCTAGATTCGCGCCTTCCCTAGGCGGTTGCGCAAGCTTTTTTGGCGCCGCAGTGATTCGATGCCTGTAATGGAAGGATTTGCACGCCTGAGGTTGCGTCGGATTTGAGGGCTTTTCTATTTTGTAAAAGACGTCCACGGGATAGCGTGCCCCATTACCAGAAAAGCGCCAACTTGCCCATAAATAGGAGGGCCTTTCGACCGATGTGGCTCATCCCTTAGCTGACTTTGAAGGAGCAATGCGAGGGACTTGGTTCATCCCACCTCTAGTGGGAGTCCGCAAAGGAATCGGATAGACTAGCTGGAGTCCCAGAGCTTCTGACGAAGATTGTTCTCACGCCTCTATCATGGGCTGTTCTTCAAGCTAACAAGGGTGGCTCGGCCACACTGCCAATGTCGTATGCCTCCCCCCATGGAGCGACGTCCTCCAATGTGCAGTGGGATTGCGGCGGAGCTATCTCGGGAGGCTTCACCTCCGGTATAGCGCATTGCCCATGGTCTCTATTTCACTTGGATCACACGACGGCTGGGGAGGAGGTAGAGAGTGGAGTCCCAGCAGGGGAAAAGCAAGTTCTTTTTCTGCATCCCTGTCAGAGGCTCCCAAGTTGGGTGTTAGTTCTTCCTCCGCAGTTAACATTGGGCTCATCTCCTGCCGGAGGCTGGCCAACACCCGACTGCACCAGATGCTTTAGCTTGTTGGGTTACTAGCAACGGGGCCGCGGTGATCTCATGTGGATCACGTTTCCCAACGTGCTCCAAGAATTCGGGGCAATTGCCTTGAGGCCTAGGCCCCGTGCCATATTTTCTTCATCTTTCTTGTATCTTTGCTGTTGCAAATTTTGTATTTTGTAAAGAAAGCCTTGATTAATAAAAGAAATAGCCTTTGTCTTTATTCTTGTATCACGTAGCATGCCTCTTTTCTTATCGACTACCTTTTGGACCGCACTTCATGGGCAATTTGCTCCTTACATTGCGTCGTGTGCCGTTCCACGCGTTTGGAAGCCTTCAGTTGTTCGTGGTTGGTTCCGCCAATCTTATCCCTCGAGTCTTAATGTAGACCATTGACGAGAGCATACAGTAGGAGGAGACTTTTGGCGGTTGACGCTGTGAAAGCTCAAACGCCACAGGTGGATGTCACATCCGCTTGGCCATTTGGCACATTAACTACGCGGGAAATCACAAGGTGCTGTGCCATAATGATTCGCCTTGGAAAGGCGCAAAATTTTAGGAATCTGCCACGTGGAGGGTGTTTGTTGGTTTTCTATCGGCACGCTTTGTCTTCAGAATGTTGTTATTTCAATGGGGGAACTCTGCTTATTTAAACGCATGAATTCCCTCCAAGGTTGCGTGCTCTGTTGCCTTTTTTTACGGCGTGAAACTTTGCGTTGCCTTCGACCCTTTTTCTCTTTGTCTTCTTGCATTGCAGCTTCAATGAAAAGGTCGTCCTCATCATTCGAGTCAAAATCTTCTTCTGAAGAGCCCGAGATTGGGACACATGCCTCGAGGATCCCTGGTGTGGTTGCGGCTGGCGCAGCGGCAGCGGAGAGATGTCATTCAAAGGTCACTGTTGTGGGTCCGATGCGATTTTTGAATGCGCCTCCAAGCTTTGAGAGGGAGGAGATGTCCGCCTCCTCACGGGATCATAGGTCCAAGAGGGCGGATCCTTTGCTTCATCAAGTTGCTAGGGTCGTCAAAGGCGTTGAAGCCAGGGTATAGGTTGCAGTCGGAGAGATAGAGTAGATGCAGGCTCGCGCCGCATACTATGAGGAGGTGTGGACTGAATCGGAAGAGAGGGTGTTCGGACTTGCTGGTGCTAACATGTAGGCCCGGGCCAGCATATTGGCACTTCAAAAGGAGCTTCAGCAATTGCGGCAACAGTTTGGGGAGGAGCTCGCGCAGATGGGGATTGAGCTGCGGTCGAGATTCCTGCCGAAGGAGGTCAGTCCTACACTGGAAAGGAACTTCCAGGATGGCATTCATATCAGCAAGAGATTAGTCTCGCTGGAGGATCTGAACTTTTGCATTGGCATCCTAAACTCTTGAAACTCTGGTACCCTGCCACACGCGAACCTATTAGAATATCTGGCTCCAGATCCTATTGAGCCCAAAGGGGACCGCAAGCTACTATAAAAAAGAGTTATTGATGATCCATATAATGAAACTTAATACTTAGCTGCTCCGCTTATTTTCCATTACTTGTTGTATTCGAATGGTCCGTCTTCTCTCTTGTGCACCTGTCTTGGAAGTCATGTCGTTGCCGTCTCTAGCGATAAGAATTCCCGCATTAAATGCAGGTGTGCCAACGGAGATTTCGGAAGGTGGTTGAGGCGATATTGATCTGCAATCTAACAAAAGGTCATGATTGGTCATTGCTTGGGACCTGCGATGCTTCTACTGGGTTGGCATGTGGCCTGGCCATGTGGAAGGCGTCGTTTGGGTTTTTCCACGCGCTGGCACTCCATTGTCTATTTAAACAGTGTCTCGGTGAAATCTTTCCCCTTTATGCTTTTTCATGTTGCAACTCATTCTAGAATGAGAGAGAGATGGCCAAGAAGAAAAAATCTGCTTCCTCTTCGCAAGCTTCTAGGGCGAGTTGCCATAGGGTTGACAACACGGATTCCATTTTGACAACGAGTGCCATTGATGCTTTGATGGTTGACTACGGGATCCCCAGTGATTGGACTTATTGTGCTCCTGGCACCACGGATAGAGCCAACGCCCCTCCAGATGTCTTCATCACTGTTTACGAGCACCATTTGAGAGGGGGGCTTCGTTACCCTATGCCATGCACTCTGTACGCGCTGGTTGAGACAATGGGTGTTCCTATGGTGACGCTTTACTTCAATGCCATTCGTTACCTAGTTTCACTGTGTGTCTTCTCCTGCCTTCATACTGGCGCATTCAATGTAAAGGCAGCGAGAGTGATCTTCCATTTTATGGAGTCAAAAAATTGGATCTCTATGTCTCCAAGAACTAATTTTCAATTTTGGGGGACCAATCCCGACTCGGTGATGAATTGAAAGAGCCACTTCTTCTTCCTGTAGGAGTCTTCTGACTAAGTGCTTTCACATGAGTGGGGCCAGATCTCGTAGTACTTCCACGGGAAGGTGTCCTCAGAGGACACTAAGGATACGGTTGAGTTGGTCGCCGCCATTGACTCCTAGATGGTGGCATTCTCCGTTCAGGGCTACTATCTAACGTCTCACACTTTCAAGGCCACCAAGTGGGGGACTTCGTCAGGCTAGGACGTTGCTGGCTCTTTGAAGAAGAAGCCCGGGGATGTCGTGATCCCCGAACCGTCAGGAGAAGACGCTAAGGAGAATTGTTCTCTACTGGAGTCGTCTTCGGATGAGAAGGTGATCGAGGCTTCATTGAAGAGGTTGAGGAAGGCTGGAGGTACCTCCACTCGGAGATCATGGAAGTTGGTTGCAGGGTCCATCATACGAGTCTAGAGCCCAGTCCCGGGGGCGACGTCGAGCGTCGAACCACAGGAGGGAGCCACCAAACCCATACTGACTCCCGCCGTGGCGTTGGCTGAGTACGGCGTCCCTGCGGTGGAGTTTCATTTTAGTGAAGAGTCTCCCGCGATTCCCTTCATCGATTCAGAGCCGTCGGAGATGATCGTTGAGGGTACGTCGGCTGCGAAGGGCAGCACGTCAATTCCTGAGGAGCTGGAGGGAGCGTATGTGCCCGGGCTAGCACCAACTCTTGCGGGGTCTTCAGAGCTTGCTGGATCTTCTGCTAGGCCATTTTTGGAGACAGGCATTCAAGAGGAAGCTCCCATTGGGTCGGAGGTCAAAGCTGGGCAAGAAGCATGTCCACCAAACATTGACGCGACTTTGGAGACCGTCGCTATTGGGACGGCTCAGGGGTCGGAGCCCCCAAGGTTTCCTACGTCACCCGGTGCTCCAAGCCACCCCAACTCCGGGGAGGTAGTCGTTGGATGCGCGGAGCCCCCATGCTCACTTGCGTTAGGAGAGGGAGCCAGTCGTTCGGACGCACCTTCTACTCAGGTATAATCGTCTTAAGCTGAGTACTTATCTACGGCCTAGAGTTTTGAGAATTTCTGACTTTCTCTTCTCCCATGTAGGTTCCTAGGGAGGTTGATTCTTTTGACAAGTTTGTTGCTCAACTGCACGGAAACTTTCACCGCGGCCAGGAGGTTGCTCAACACATGAGAATCAAGGTTGCTTCCCTCCAGGGGGAAAGTAAACGACTGCAGGGATAGAACAGACACAAGCAGGGGAAATTAGGCGCTTGAACGTGGACAGTGGCTAGCAGACACAAGAGGCTGCACTATTAAGGCAAGAGGTCAAGCAGCTAAAGAAGATGGTTACTACTCTTGAAGACAATAACTCCTGCCTGTCTGGAGACCTGAGGGCGCGGCTCTCTTCATCGGAGGTGAACCTTGTCTTGGAAACTAGATTTTCGGACGGTATCCGCCTGTGTTGTAAGATTGCCTCGTTTGTGTTTCCTGACATTCCGGAAGGTGTCTTTCACCCTGGCAACTCTAGGGGTCTGTAATAGGTCCCGCCTGAGGAACCTTCTTGAGGAGGCTGGCCCATCAGACTCTCGAGAGTAGCTCTGCCAGTACACTTCGCTTTTCTTTCCCTTTTTGCCACTTGTTAGTGCCTTGTATATATGAATGAGAAATAGCACCCCTTTTTTTGCACTTAACTCCTTCAAGTGTGATTTTAGAGATAATATCTCGCGTTTAATGGCTAAACTTGTAAAGCTATTGTCACTAAGGCCCTAATCTAGCGCCTTCTTGCGTTGTACACGTCCTTCGTCAGAGGATATCGTCACATCTCATGCTTTTAATGGTAAGCTCGATCCAGTAGAGTGGACGTCGTCACAAGTCTCATAGGTCTTTTTGCACGCAGTACCTGCATTAGGTGCCTTGCCCCCGCTCAAGACGTCGTTGCTATCATGTGCTCAGTCCTAACCCACGACCATCATAGACTAAGGATGCTCTCTTTTTTGGGATAAATTCGCCGCACGCCCATGATTCTTGTCCCCTAAGATTTTGGTGGCCGTAAGTTGAGAAATTTCAAATGCCCTTAGGCCTGATGCTTTGACCGCCTGGGTCGCTTGACACGAGCCTAGGTATAAAGGGCCGCTTAGGGCCTTTCGACGCGAAGTCGAGATTTTGAGGTGGCCACTTTCGGGCTGCTTGGCACAGAGCCAAGGCTTCGTTTTACGGACGGACAATAGCCCTCCCGACTTAGGGACAATCTCGGTCATTTTGTCTTTTGGAATATCATGCATGCAAACACTCATATGAATAGACACACAATATAATAGGAATGATCAATTTCATTAAATAAAAACACAACACATATATAAACATTCATCATGTTGTGCGTGTATGCCTTACCTGAGCCAACGCTGTGTTGCAGGTAGTATTTTCTCAGGTTGACGGTATTCTAGATCCGAGGGACCAATTTGCCGTTCTAGGTACGTAGCTTGTACGCCTCACTCCAGAGGATCGCAGAGACAAGGAACAGGCCTTCCCAGCTAGGGAAAAGTTTATTCCTGCTTGCGGCTTTTCCCGCGGTCTTTACACTCTGGAGGATTAGGTCTCCAACCTTAAGTAGGCGTGCCTTTACCCGCTTGTTGTAGTATCGTGTCATACGCTTCTGGTAGGCTGCGGTCCTCAAGCGGGCTGCGTCTTGAATTTCTGGGAGCAGATCAAGGCATTCTCTAAGTCTATGGGTGTTCATGGCCAGATCGAAACATTCGACCTGCAGGTAGGGTAGCCCCACTTCAACGAGAACCACGGCTTTAGTCCCGTAGCAGAGATTGAAGGGCGTCTCTCTCGTTGGTTGCCTCAGGGTTATTCGATACGACCAGATTATAGAAGATAACTCATCGAACCATGAGCCCCCTACGTCTTCCAGCTTCGTCTTCAATCCCTGCAACAGCGTGTGGTTGGTGACTTCAACCTGCCCGTTTGCTTGGGATATGCCATAGATGTATGTACCAGCTTGATGCGCAGACTTGCGTAATATTTGGTGAACCATTTACTGGTGAATTAGGTTCCGTTGTCGGTCACTATAACCTCGGGAATCCCATAGCGGCAGACTATGTTTTAACGGAGGAACTCTATCACATTTTGTTCAGTGATTCGAGCCAAAGGGATTGCTTCTACTCACTTGATAAAGTAATTGATACCAACGATGAGGAATTTCCTTTGTCCGGAAGCCAGAGGTAGCGGTTTGAGAAGGTCGAGTCCCCATTGTGCAAACGGCTATGGGGATTGAAGGCTATGTAGCTCCGTAGGAGGAAGGTGCATCATGGATCCATAGACCTGACAACTTTCACATTTTTTCCACAAATTCCAAGGCATCTCGCTTCATCGTGGGCCAGAAGAGACCCTGCCACATGATCTTAAATGCGGTTTTTTCTTCCAACGTGCGAGCCGTATATGCCGAGGTGGATTTCGCTTAAGGCGTACCCAGCCTCCTCAGGGGTCAGGCATTTTAGGTAAGGAGTGGAATATCCTCGCCTGTATACCTTCCCATCATGGATCGTGTACCAACTTGCCGTCTTCTTCATCCGTTTGGCCTCATCAACATTTTTCGGTAATGTTTTGTCTGTCAGATACTTTCAGTATGGGGTCATCCAATTGTCACCATCGTCAATGTGCAGCACTTCTTGGTCTAAGACGTCAACACTGGGTACGGCCAAGGTTTCCCGCAGGTCCATGGTGTACTGCTCCGGAGAGCCTATAGCTGCGTCCCTAGCCAACTGATCAGCTTTCTAATTTTCGGCCCTAAGCATGTGTTCAATCTTGAAGTGCTCGAAGGCTTGGATTTGGGCCTTTCCTCTCGCTAGGTACTTTGCAAGCTATGAGTTCGATGCCTCAAAGGTCCTTTGGATTTGATTGACCATGAGTTTCGAATCACTGCGTATGACCAGTGACCTGGCGGAGTATTCCTTTGCCAGACGAAGCCCTGCCAGAAGGGTTTCGTATTCAACCACGTTATTAGTAGCGGGGAAGGTCAGCGCAATGGAGTACTTAATCTCCTCATGATCCAGAGGAATTACTTTGGTTGCTTCTCCTGACTGGGCTTGTTGTAGCGTAGCTTCATTGCAGAGATCTAAGTCACCGTCAAGGCAGTATAGCACCGTTGGAGCGACTTGGGACAAGTAGCATGTCTGTCTCATCACCTGGTCCCTGAGCACCCCCTACAATGTACGGGGTTGGAAACTTCATCTTTAGATGAGGTATCGAAGTAACAGCCCCAAAGTCGTGAGGAAGGGTCTGCCTAGGATGGCGTTGTAAACGGACAGTAGATTGACAATGAGAAACGTTAGCTCTCGCGTTGCAATGCGTGAGTAAGTTCCCATCGTGATCTCTAGCTGGACTATTCCCTACACAGGTATAGGTTCGTTGTCCAGGCCATATTGAGGGCCATCGGCCGCTTTTGTTTGGCTTCCAATCAGTCTGAGCTTAAAAAAGACACCAAGATACATCAAATTTTGAGAGTTTCTATTATCAATGAAGATCTGTTTCGGTTGGTAGTCAACCGTATCATCTAAAACATGGGCAGATACAAGGGGATCAGAATGGGGAAAGGTTACATGAACCATATCATTGCTACTAAAGCTAATGACATCACTCCTATCCCCTATCTTCGCTCTCTTATTATTGGAAGTCTGCTCAAACTATGTCTACCTGCTACTCTTGGCCGACACGGTTGAGATCATATTGATCACACCGGCAGCTGTCCAATTCCTGAGAGGCTCACTTGCCTCACCTTCTGAGACTGCGGGGGCCTGTCCCGAGGTGTTCACAACCCGTTTGAGGTGTCCATAGTGGATCAAGTCTTCTATTTCCTACTGCAGGGTCCAGTAGTTCTCCGTGGAATGTCCGAGGTAGTGGTGGTACTGGCAATACTTCGTCTGGTCACCGTCGCTCTGGCCCTTTGGCGCTTTCGGCCACTTAAAGAACTTTTTTATCATGGATCTGTATCAAGATGTTCGCGTGGGTATCGTTTAGAGGAGTTAGGGACATTGGCCCGTGCTCCTTCCTCGATCTCGGCGAAGGACGTGGCTGCTTGCGATGCTCCTAGAAGCAGCCACTGTTGCCGTATCTCTTCTTGCCGGTGGTAGGTCTAGGAACCTCTGGAGGGCGGTCCACACGCTCGGGATGCTTAGCCTCGTTGGCTTCTTCCACCGAGATGTAGACACTAGCAATGGCTTCTATTTTTTAGAAGGATTGAGGGCGCTGATGTGACAGGTGCTTAAAGAAGTCCCCTACTGCCAACGTACAACGAAGGTGTTGAGTTTCACCTCGTCGGAGAGCTGGGGGATCTTGCGCGCCTCAGTGATGAAGCGGTCGAGAAATTGCTTCAAGCTTTCGTTCGTCCTCTGGCGGATGCGGACCAGGTGCTATAATTGCTTCTCTTCTCTCCGACTAGAGGCGAACTAACTCAGGAAGCTGTTTGCAAGCTCATCGAAGAAACGGATGGAGTTCGGGGGGAGGCTATAGAACCAGAGTAGCGCGTGGGGAAACACTTGCACATCACGTTCTCACTGTCTCCTTGGAGAGACAGGTGGGTACGGAAGCAATTTAGGTGGTCCATCAGGTCCGTACTCCTGTCGTACGCCTCCAGTGTTGGCATCTTTAACTTATGGGGGAGCGGCTGGGTCTAGAGATCCATGGCGAAGGGTGACCTTCACAAGTCGGCGGAAAATCACGTGGGTCTTTCCTTGTGCAAGAGGTCCGAGAGTACTTTCACCTTCTCCTCCATTAGTGGGTCGGACCCACTCCTCCGCGCGTTGATGATGTCACGAAGCTTCATGTGACCTTATTGGTTCGGGCGAGCTTGTTGGTTGCGGCGGCTTTTCAAATGGGGTGGATGCGCGCTATTCAAGTCCGCAGTTGTTCGCCTCCTTTCACCGTGGGAGTTGTGGGTGTTACGTCATTCCGGGCTCTCCTCCTACTTTTCCGGGCTAGGGCGACTTCCAACCACAGAATGGGCCCTGCTGCCCGAGGTTGCCTGGGCCTCGGTGTAATCAGGCCTAGCTGTTCTTCCCCTGGGGGCTCTGGTGCGACGCCTTCCTCGCGTGGAGGGTGGCGCTTGAGGTGCAGGAGTAGCATCCCCCATCCACGGTGTGCCCGTCCGGTTGCAGAGGGCTTGTATCACCAGTCTTATATCGTCCATGTCCGCTACTAGGCAGTGAATGTCGGGCTCTAGATAGACGTCTGCGCGGCTCCCCATTGAGGGGTCGTCGTTGCGGTCAACGGCATCTCTTGCTGGGGCATTGGCTTGTACCCTGTTATTTACGATCTTATTACGAAGAAATGAGTATGAGAAGGAGACACTAAGCTTCTTGTCTCATTCCCACAGACGGCGCCAATATTGCATTCCGAGTCTCCGTTGTCGTACGGATTAGGAAGCTTTCGAATTTCTCGTCATCTGGAGGTGGTTACAAGCGGGTCCGGTCTCCATCTCTTATCTATCTCTTGTGTTGGGATTGGCCAAAGAACTGTGGGCAGCGGCGTGAGCCATTGCTGGTAGCGCCGACCCTCTCCCCATTGGCTCGTTTCCTCTTTGACACCATTGTCACTCGACAGCCGCATTAATGGGTTGCAAGCGACGCCCATTTGCAGCGAGTACGGGCCGCCACATAGGCTGTTCTGGGACGTTAGGCTGGATCCGCCATTTGAGCTGTTGCTCCACGGGTTGGGCGTCGAACTTCTTTGGACCTTCGTACTAGA